>APFE031077658.1:111228-328370 GCA_000404065.3 Pinus taeda | reverse complement strand
TATCATACGCGTCAAACGGAGATTGTATGCCAAAGTTACGACCCCGGGAAATTGATGTACCAATTTACCCAAAACGGGGCCCACAATTTGGCGTTTCACCTTCTAAGGGTCGGTTTTGGAATGTGAAGGGTTTTCCATTGTTTCTCAATAATAAATATGCCTTCGCGCCTCATTGTAACACAAGTTCGGAACAGTTAAGAGGCATGTAGCCACACATCTCTTCTCAGAGATAAGCTACCATCGCCCTAGCTGGTTTATTTCCATTTTCTGATTGTAAGCATGTTTCAATATTTTCCATTAATGAAATGAAGTATTACTTCCGCTGCATCTTTGTCTATTCATGGTCATCTCTGTAACCTATTGCGTTCCTGTCTAAATCCGGATCAACCTCTGAATCTGATCTTCAACCCCCCTCGGTTTTGTTGGAGGCTTATCAAGGTCATAATTACGGTTGAATTTTGGAGTTATTGCATGATAACTTTTTATCCTTCCCCATGGCATAACATTGGTGTATGACATTAGTCCTCTTGAAGATTAAACTAAGCCTTGTTTGAAGTTCAAGGAAATTTCAAAGGCTGTTTCAAATTTAAAATCTAAATAGAAATTGAATTTAAAAGAAACAAAGGAAGTATGATAAGAAGAAGTCCAAGGTAGAATCTTAATTGAAGGGCTTAGGGAAGACACAATCATGATAGAGGTTAAGGGGCTACAAGGGGCATCTCTAAGGAAGGAAAACTTGAAAAGGTCTGAAGCTATCAATGGTAGAAAGAAGCAAACCTCTCATCAACAAACTTAATTGAGGTATGAGACAAGATTTTCTCAATTGTTCAATTTGTGTTTGAGTTGAATGTTGAAGCAAGATTTGGTTAAAATATTTGTAAGAAGACATTTGACAATGTTCACAAAGAAATTTTGAATTTGATTTACATTACATCATTGCATACCTGACATATGTCAACAAAGACAACAATAAGGGTTATTTTGATATCATTGTAATTGGGTCATTGTCCCTAGTATGACAACATATATTTACTTTTATATATGTTATCTTCATGGTGGTTAGGTGGTGCATGAAGGAGAATGAAGACTCCTTCACGTTGGAGACTGAAAACATCTTAAATCTTGAGGATAGTAGGGTATTGAAAGGTGGACATTGATGTCTACCTCAAGTTGGAAAGTGAAAAATACAACACAAGAATAATTGAGATGATGTTGGTAGTCACTTCTCCTATGGAGATAATTCAATATTTGAATGCAAGTGACAGGACCTTAATTAAGTTAATGGAGAGCTAGAGTGGAAGATCAATCAAAGAATTAGAGAAAAGCAAGTTAGACAAATGAATGCATTAGGTGAAAATTGAAGACAAATGGAAAATTTTCAAGGATCACATATAATTGTAGGTCTTACTATTGCAAGATTTTTGGTATCCATGGATCATGAAAACAACAAACATAATTTATTAGTTCTATAACTCAACCTCATAGGTATTATAAATAGGATATAAAGCTACATTTCTGCAAGTTGATTCAAATAAAATCAAACATTGTAGATATGATTGTATAATGTAGTAAAGGTAGAGAGACGGTTTCGAGAAAATTGATTCAATCAGTGGTCAATGTCAAGAAGTTGGAAACTTTGTTCAATAAATTGGATACTTGATTGAAGCATGAAAAAATAATTAATAGATCTAGAACAACCAATATTTATGTAACACATAGCATAAGCAGTGTTAAAGTTTGTTGGACTCCAAAGGTACTGAGATAAATAATTTGGAACCTAAATCGAACATCCCTTAAATTGAGCATTTTGAACCAAAGGAGATAATCAGTTTTTGTGAGGAAAATGTTGTTTTAACATTGTAAAATGGTAGTTTGAGATGTCAAAACTCTCAATTGTCAAATGAGTCAATGAATTGATGAAAGAATGAAGATTACTAATGAACATATGCTTGAGTTACAAAATTCGAGTAGGAGCTTGTTGAAAAAGCTTCTTAGAACATGCCACTATCATAAATATTTTAAATAACTAAATTCATAAATGATAATGAGAGAATTATGAACATATCCAAAAATGAAGACAATGTTGATGTCATAATTGAGAAGTAGCATCATACAATACTTAGGTCTATGAGTTATCTAATAAGATTCAAAATATAAAGCTTTAAAATAAAGAGAAATTGGCTTACTTGAATGATGTGCTAATTATTATTATTATTTAGAAATTGTAGTCATAGGTTATCCAAAAAGATACAAATAGTGAATCATTATTAAAGGCCTAGGAAAACCTTCAAGTATTTTTATAAGTCACTCTTGATCATTCTCCATACAACATTTAATTGATTTGAATCAAAGGATTTGAGACAAGATAATCAATCAAATGAACATGTTTAAGCCATTCTTTGAGATTAACAGTTGAAGAAGCACGACAAATTGTCTAGTTTAAAAAAACTTGTCATAAGAATCATTGGAAGCTATATGAATGAAAGATTGAACTACTTTAATTATTGACATAGAAAAGGTAAATGATAAAAATGAATCGGTTCTTACAATTTAGGATAAGATAACAAAGTTGAAGAAGGTGGAAAGGGGATTCAATAGCCAATTTTATCCAATTTCAAATTTAGTTTACCTTATCCATGGACAATCGAAATTTGGGCTGGTAAAATGCTTTTCATGGGGTTTGGGACACATGACAAATATCCAGGAAGAAATTCATGCTCCGTTGCATGGGTTAGTTCTGGTAAAAACCATACGAGTGACCAATATTAACATGTTGGGGGATTTTCTCATTACTATTCAACATTTACATAAAGGAACTTGGTTAAGAGACAAACATTTGGAGAATATTCTAAAGAGAATAATACAACTTATGGATGAATTTTCTCTTTTTTTTCCAAATCCTGCTAGATCCTAGATTTGCCTTAGGCTAGAAAGGCAAGGGTCTAGGTCCACATCAAACTACGCTCAGCCTTGTATCTAGCCCTATGAGGACAGGGGAGGGCTCTCTCCAGGTCAATCTCGGCAAAAGAAAATCGATGGGGATTGAGATGACTGAAATAAAAGCTAATTTTAGGCTAGGTATAAACTAGAAGGGTTTGATTTGAGTTTTTGGGGGTTTTGTGCTGGAAACAAGGAAAGGAAAATTGGGCTTGGAGATGAGGCATAGTGTGTGCAGAGTCCTGATTGGGGAAAGGAAGGAAAAGATTTTGATGCTTTAAAGTGTGTGAATGGATGAATCAGACTGGTGAGGAGCTAAGGATAGCAACAGAGTCTCAAGAATTCTCATTAAACAGATGAAAACATGGAAATTTAAACAAATTCAAATGGAGAGCATAACAGTTAATGGATTCTACCTTAATCACTCATTTGTTGAAATTCAGAAGAAGATAAAGGAAAATGATACACATAACACTAATGAACTTACAATTACTTAGAGAAGGACACCATCAAAACATAAAGCCACATGGATCACAAACAGTGCTGCAAAACCTTGGTCTTTCCTTAGCCAAAAATGCAGAGATAGAATGTACAATGATATGCCAAAGAAATCCCAGGTGTCCAACCCTAAAAATGACTGAGAGATTACATGATATATACTACATGAACCCATTCCGATGCCTCTAGGGGTCGAGCTCATCATTCTAGGAGTTGTTTCATCCAATTCTAAACAAGGAACTAAATCTAGGCAGTCAAAACAACTTGCCTCTATATGTTAGGAAACTTATTCATTCATTTAATTTTCACTTTTTAGTGAATGAATCATCTAGAACAAGTAAATAAGTGACAAAATTATATAATGTTCACTCAGTTACACTAAGATGGGTCAAAAATTACATCTGGAAGCAAAACTAGTCAAACTGGCTAAATTTCTGAGCTGGAAGGTGAAAAAGTGAGCTAAAATCCTCTATGCGTCGCGCCAAATCCACTATGCATCGCGCCACTTTGAGGCTGAGTTTGAGGCACTTCCTGAAGTCCAACTTGAGCCCAAGATAACTTGTTGGAAAGCCCTGCCTGTCCGCTTTCCAACCCAAGTGGACTTTTTTAGTTTGGTTTCCATTTCCTTCTCCAAAAGTCCATTCTCTGAAGACTGCTTCCTGTGTTTCAAAATAGGGGTAGTGAGGTCATTTTTTGAGTGTATTTGACCTCCTGAGGCCTCCAAACTTGCCCAAATTTCTTGGCCATACACCAATAGTCATGATTTTCCATGGAAAATCCAAAAATACAAACTTTTTGTCATTTGGAGCTCCTTAGCAAAACCGCGTACCACGTGGCGCGACGCATAAGGAGAAAAACCCTGTTTTTGTGCAAAAAAACTCAAAATGCAAAGCTGTGCTCCAAATTTCTTGAAATTTGGGTTGTACAAGAGGCCTCGGCCAAGATTCAGAGCTGATCTTGCTCTTTTTGCTTCTTTTGTCTTTTTGTCGACTTCCTCAATTTCGCCTTTAGGATCCTGATTCTCGCTTTCGAGATCATGTTTCGGGCCATGTAATGGTAAGTCATGAACCTCAGCATTTCTTTTTCCCTATTAGCCTTCTCCAATAGCTTCTCCATAGCTATACCTTATGCTGCCATGATGTGTTGCCAGTTTTCCTTGATCAGTTACAACTCTATCTCAGCTTTCTGATCCTTGAGTTTCTTGTTCCGTTGCTCAAGGTATATGATAATCCACTTGGCCCTCTCTAAGTTGTGAGACAAATCCTGAATCTATGCCTACTATTCTTGCATGGTTTCTTTGACATTTTGGCCCACAACTGCATCATCATCGTAGATGAGAATGAATTTGGTCTCATGCTCACCTCAGGGCCCCTCATCTGGCATTGGCCCTTTGCCTCTGTCCTGTACCTACAGTGTCAATGTCAGAAGCGAGCCCCCTTCCACACCAAGTGGAGATAACACTCACTTGGCTGCTGCAAACAAATTTCGAGTGCCCCTTTTGATATGTAATGAAAATTGACACAGTAGCAGTGTATGGGTCATGGCCTTCATGCTCATGAGAATGTCCACCTGTCTCAAATCTAGTCTCTAAAGGTCCCTGTGAAGCTCGGAAGAAATCATAAGAGAAAAAATCATCCCAGGTGATACCCTGTAAATCAAGCTAATGCACCACCAAAATCTTGATGAGAGAAAAGTGACAAATGCTATTGAAATGCTACTGAGGGGTCTTGTGTTGCACAAGGGCGGTCATCCTCTCCATGTTTCGGCATATGAAATATGGGATGTTCATCATGCGTACCCAAGTGAAATGCATGAGCAACCTGATGTGATAAGCATATAACTGGGAGAAATGGCTTTCACAACTGAAATACTTCATAATTAACATCATTAGAGGGGCATTTTCATCTTTAAGATATCAGAAGGGAAACACCCTCTTAAGCTACCTCAAGAAAATAGGTTTAATATATGGCTCATAATGCTATCGGTCAACTTTTTGTGTCTTGTTCCATGGCTCTACAACATTAGGCATGCCGGTAGCTAATGCGATAGAGTCTGGTGTAAGTGTGAAATTAACACCGGCCAATGTAAATTGAGCACCATGCAAATGTAGAACGAATAAGTGAGCCAACTCATGGTGAAATTGAACATTTGCAACCTTCTCACAAAACTCATTGCATGACTGAAACTGAAAACAAGAGACAGCAAGAAGGCAGGCCTGGAATTCTGTGAGGGTGGTCTGTTCTTCTCTAACATGTCTACCACTTTTATGAGGCCTCCGGGGTGCATGTTCTTCTGTGGGTGAGTCACTTTGAGTTTCCACCTCATACTCGGATGAATGATCATATAACATAATTAATGCTATGAAAACTCCTTGGAGAAATAAATGTTGGTTGCATGATTGTGTTGGACTGCTTTTCTAATATGGTTGAAATGTGTCGCCAAGGGAGCAATGTAACAAGGGACTATTAGGGAGGGAAAATATGAAGGGATTAGTAGTATTAGGATAGATTTTGTTTAGGGCAATGTAGGAGGGTTTGAGAACTTTACATAGGGTAGGGTATTGGGTTTTACTTTGGGTAATGGGTGAAAGAGAATTGGGGATAAGGGTTTAGTACTTTTAGGGGATAGGGAACGATGACATTCAAAGGGAGATGGTATAAGTGAAAAGGGAATGAAGGAAAAAGGGACAAATGGGATGGAGGGGGAATTTTGATAACAAAATGATGAATTTGCAACCCTTAACAACAATTGACATAAGGATTTTTAGAGGTAGGGTTTGGAAATTTTGTTTCAAACATTTGGAACCATAAACCACCATCACATGACACAAAAAAATGGATGAACCACCAAGATTTCAGCCGTACCTGGAAAGTCCAAGCAATTCAATGGTGATTTGGAGGAATTTTGGGCATTTTTTGGGTGTTAGACTGTATGCACCGCATCGCCTTTTCTATGTGCCGTGCGCTACCGGTGCATCGCGCCTATCAAGACAGTTCCAACTTTACCCAAAACGTGCGATGGCTCACCCAATTACCTTGAACTATTTCCTCTTCACTCTTGGCATCTAAAATGACCTTGATCCTTATGAGAAAATCTTTATAAAGACATGAGGACATGGTTTTGATTTTTAGTTCTTAAAAACCCACTTTTGCAATGTTTTGTTTTGGCACTTTTTCCACAATTTAATGCAACTCTATATTTCACATTTCCTTTTTGAATTTTTGACTAAAATGATGAAATTTTTGATAACTTTTTGCAGGGGTAGCTGACATGGAATTTGAAAAAGGAGACCAGGGCTGCGCTGGAAGAATTCAATAGCTGAAGAACATTGAAAAATATTACAAAAACACAAAATGTTTTCTTTTCTTCAAAACAGAGTTTTGAAGGATAGTCCTAAACCTTCAATGTGGCAATGAAATATGCGAATAAAAACATGTGTGGAATCTCCCTCTGGCCTGCTGACATCATGGACATGTTGACGACTCAATTTGTGAAACCCTAGACCTATGATTAACATGACTCTTTGCTTATTAAAAGATGACACATTGACTGTCATGGACTCTGTTTTGATGAAACAACCTAAGCCAACACGTACAAGATATGAGGGAATGAAAAATAAGGCCCTTTCATCAAGTTATGGCATGCTCCCAAATGGAATGTAGGTTAATGAGCAAAATGGGACACCTAAGATGAAATGCAAGAAATAGTTTTGATCTCTGAAAAAGGGTTGAATAGACCAACTCTAACACATCCTAAGAAGCCAAATATAGAAGCTAACCAGAATGCCAACCACATGTGCCCTGGGTAAATAGAAACCAATGAAGAATTGGGGTGGTGTAACATGACATAACCCCAAAGTCTGTATGAAATGAAGTAAGGCTCCATGGGATATGTCCAAAAACTAATATTCATTACCAAGGGGTATACCAAAATTAGATCATAATGTTTACAAGGAACATTAAGAAAAATAAGGATGGGTCCCCAACTGCTATTGTGGCATCTCAATGTAGTTGAAGCATGCAAATGAGGAAACCCAAAATCTATTTGAATGAAAGGGTACATTCCAATGGCCATAATACAGTTGTAGAGAAGGATGCCCACTTCAAGTGATGATTACATACTGTAAATGTGATTTGATGAAGATAGATGAAACCATTACTCTCCTTTTATGTGCGATAAAGAGGTGGGGTCATAAATCTATCAAGCAATAAGCTCACAGGAAGAGAGGACTTTCCAATTTGATTTTTTATTTGGTGATAAAATGTCAAAGGTTGTGGAAAATTATGTTGAATCCATGTCAATTCCATGTAGGTGACTCAACGGTTGTAATTGAGGGCCCCCCTTTCACAGTTAATTAGATCGAGTTGAATTATGAAAATGCACATGATTTTTGCAAAATTGGAGGGCATTCGAGTAGTTCCCAATCTATGATCGTTTGGCAAGGTTAGGAAGGATTTGTTCCAATTTGTCTAGGATTGACCTTTAGAATGATGAACTGGGGCAAAATTCAAAGAAAACGACATTGGTAATGTCACGGATAGGAAAAATTGGGTGGCATTGAATGCAAGTGCACACTTTTGTTCACTAGATCCTATGACTCAACCACTTGCAAATCAACACGACCTTGTAAATAACTTGACAAGACTTTGTAGCCATGGGATGAACTTTCATAAATAAATGAGGAGAAAAAGGACCCATTCCTTTAGAGACTCGAAGCTTACAATTCATGTTGTTGCTCACATCAACAGGGAGAACGGACACAGTAGAGGGTCATAATTGTATGATACTAAGAGGAGGGAAGAAATCATAATGTGGAGAGGCGAAGGATGATTAGTACTTTAGAGGATTTCCAAGGTATAAAAATGTGCCTCGTGAAGAAAATAATAAAAAAGTAGTAAAAATTCTAAAATAAGAGTAAGGAAAAGAAAAAAGACTACTTTTTTAATTATATTTTCGACTTATATCCTTATAGGCTTACTTAAATTTCAAGTGTGGGCACTTCTTGGGCACATAATTTATTTACGTATCCATTAGATTGTTAATTTGGTAGGTCATAGATAAATTCCCTCCTATGGACAATCTTCCTAATCATGAAAGACCCCTCCTAGCCCTTGGAATAATTTAATTTGGTTAAGGAAAAATGTATTTTTAATATGGAAACCCACATGTGCACGAAAGGGCAAGTCGACCCTAATGAGAAATTGGACACCCTTGGAATCTTGTAAATACAAGTCAAGTGAACCTCATTTGGAGATGATCATCAAACATCTTCTTCTTCTCCCTTCCTTGGATTGGGTCACACACGTCTGAGGTTGTTTCGTGGAATTGGTTCATACATGTTTCAAATTGCAAAGTATGAGATCACATGTGTGAAGTACGTTTTTTGGTTTGTAGTTGCACGGTTGGAACATGGAAATTTTGGTTTGAAGCACTTGTCTACAATATGCTCCTTGTGGCTGGAGCATTCTAGCCACACTCATGATCACTAGCCACTTACGACTGTGACCTAATGTTTTGATAATAGTTAATCGTAGACTAGAAAACTATGATATGAAGTATATATGTCTATTGGGATCATCTCTCAGATATTATTTGGTTGGTTTTACTACATAAGCTTGTGATTGTTGAATTGGAATATTGTACTCTCTCTTTACTGAACATTTTATGACAACCTAATAAGAAGAATAATTTTAAGGGGTTTCCCCCTTGTGGGGTTTTTGCTTGGCCTCTGACCAAATCATGGTGTCTCTATTTGTGCATTATTTTCTTCTAATGTTCTTTTTACTATTCTATTGCATAGTAGATTTTATTGTTCTTTCTACATAATTGTTACTAATGTTACGATGATATGGGGTGAATGCAATGTAAATGGTGAAATGTTTCTTAATGCAATTACCTAAAGCAAAGAAAAATACTTCCATAAGAAATATTAAGATGGTATCAGAGCTGGGATCTGTGATGATATCTTGGGTGAGAAAGAAATAGAAGTCCAAAATGATATATTACGATAGCAAGAGTGGGATCCCATTGGAAAATAATCTCGTATCTAGCTGGTATTCAGATAATGTTACTGTATGATACAAGAGTAGGCTTGTGGTTGATGCATCCGTGAGAGGGAGAAAGGATGAACATTGTATCCTTTTATGACATGTATTTGTTCCAACATAATATTTATTTCTTGTCTTATATGAATAAGAAAACGGGGGATTGATGCTCAAAATTACTGCATAAAGCAATGTGAATAAACCCTTCAGTGAATTGTCTGAGTCGGTACTGAATATGAGCACTTTTATATGCTTCTGATCTTTAGAGAGAAACGTGGATTGATGGATGTGTCCCGACTAGGCAAGGGTTTGTGTTAATCGAGGACATTGAGCTATGCTCTTCACCCCTTTTTGAGGTACCAAGGTGAGGAATTTATCCTTAGAGCTCTTGCGGTTGAGAAAACTCATGGATTTAAAGTACAAGACAAGAATACTCATGTTTGCAGATTGATGAAGGCATTATACAGTTTGAAACAAGCCCCAGAGCTTGCTATGTACTCATTGCTGGTTACCTGGTGAAGCTTGGAGTTATAAGTAGTAGTGCTGACTCCAACCTCTAATTCAAGGTGGTCGAAGGTATGGATTTTATTTTAGTTTCATATGTTGATGATCTAGTCTTGACAGATAGTGAGCCTCTGATTATTGAGTGTGAGAGAGATCTAGCCTCAAAGTTTGATGTGAAGGATATTGACATGATGTGTTATTTTATAGGATTATAAGTTTGGTAGAGACTCGGAGAAATATTTATTTCTCAAGGAAAATATATAGTAAAGTTATTGGTGAGATTTGAAATGACTAAATGCAAGTCCTTAGCCACCTCGATGGAAAATAATTTCAAGAAGTTATATGGAGATGCTGCTGGACCCGACTTGACTAACCCTTCTAAGTATCATCGTGATTGGAGCATTGATGTTCCTTGTCAACACCCATTTAGATATATGCTTTCTAATGAAAATTTTGAGTTAATCCATGACCAGGCCCCTTTATGCACATTGGGTTGTTTCCAAACACATTTTGAGTTATTTGCATGGGACAATCCATCTTGGTTTGAGATAGACTTTCAAATATGTGAGACTACATGGATAGGCTGATGCAGACTAGGATGGAAACATTATTGACGGGAAAACACATTTGGGCGCTACTTTAGCTTGGGATCTGCGATGATATCTTGGATGAGAAAGAAATAGAAGTCTATGATTTATACATAATTTCTACTGATGTTATGATGATATGGTGTGAATACAATATATATGGTGAAATTTTTTTTAATTGAATTATCCAAAGCGAATAACAATACTGCACTAAGGAAAAATAGCATGAATGCTGACACTTGAAATTTAAGTAAACATATAAGGAGATAAGTTGAAAAAAAAATTAAAAGGTAGTTTTTTTCATTTCCCTCTAGAAATATTTACCCTTGGGATGTAACCATCATCTCGATTCTTATTGGTTCTTTTAAAGTTGTTTTTGTTATTACATTCTTTATTTCAAGGCCCACTTTTTAACTAAAAAATATCCAAATTCTTTGTTCTATGATTCAATATTTTAGCTCCTATTAAACATTTGTATAAATCTAAACCACAAAATTTAAATTTACATACTAAACTTGACATAAGATACAAGAAGATGTTGGCATTGTCTTAACCTACAGGTGAGGAATCAAGTAAGATTACATGTTATTGGCAAGGGAATTCAACATCAAAAGAGAAATAAATTATGCCTTCAAAAAATAAGAAAGGGTTTTCTAGCCATGAAAAAATAAAGCATAAAGGAATTTAGTGGCATGTAAGATATGGAAATTGATATTATGCCCTTATAGTTCATTGTTCCAAAATTCAACTTTGCATGTGAAATTTGAAGTAATCCATGTGGTTGGGAAGTAGTTAGGAATTTTAAAATGCAATTAGGGATGAAGGCATATCTAATCTAAGAAAGAAGTCTTGAGAAGAGTCAAAATTTTCTTAGAACTAATATTACATTTATTTCCTAGGATCTAATCTCGAGGAAAATGATATTTATTATTTGTTGTAGCACCAAACAATCATGAAATCTTGTGAAGGATTAATGGCTTGATTCAAAAGATTTTGTATTTTCTTCTTTTAGTTTTAAAATTGCTCATGTATTCTTGAATTTTAATGTAGTTTCTCTTTCATAATGTATGATGATTTTGATATTACCAAAGAATAGTTTCACATGGAAGTAATGGGCTTGATATTTATTTTTCATACTAAATATTCACTTAAACTCATTCAATTTGCATTCAGATCAATATACAATATTATCTTGGATGCTAAATGATGTTAGAAGTGAATGGTCAAGAACTTAAAGTGCTTAGGAGTCATAACGGCTAGAAGATTGTCCATGAAAGAGGGAGAATATTATGATGACATATTTGCACCAATTTCCCGAAACACCGCCATTAGATAAATTATTTCCCTTTCTATTAGTCATGAATGGACCCTTCACTATATGGATGTAAATACATCATTTCTTCATGGAGCTTTGATACCGAATTATATGATATGAAATGATCATATGTTAAAACTGAAGTAGAATTGATTACGCCAACAATCAAATTAATGTTAACTTATAGTGCTGAAACCATGAGAACATACTGAGAGGAAAGACTTTATCACAAATGGAAAACATAAGCAAGGTGAAAAACAAAAGTGAAAACAACAAATACACAATGATACCAGGCAAGAAGATTGATTACGCAGTTCATACTTGATGTACTACGTCTCTCGGTCCACTTTCAAGATGGGAGACTGCTTTATAGGATTGAATCCGAGGAGGACAATTACACATTAAATTGACCAAACTAAATGTGCATGCAAGATATTCTTGTCACTTTCATAAGAAATCTCTTTGAACCATCTTTCCAATGCCTATCACGGTTCCTGATTCTGACTCCAGATGCTCCTGTTACATTGAAAACAAAACAACCTATATGCTCCACAACCTACACATAAATCTCAAAACCACTCTTGCCCTCTTCACAAGTAAAAGGATGAATTTATAGCCTCAGTAGGTTCATTCGAAATCTTTCTGACTAAAATTGGCAAGAATGGCTAGCGAAAGGGTTCATGAATCTCGGCCGTATCATGGTTTGACGCCTAGGGATTAGGTTCCATGGTATTTTAATTAAATATCCAAAAAATCCAACAAGAAACCTAAAATAGACCTTGGGATAAGAGAAAACCGTATGGAGTTTACACACTGGGTGGAGGAGGAAGGTCGTTACATGTAACCATCCACGGTCTAACCGCACGCTGCCATCGAGCACTAGTGTCTGAGAGTTCCGACTAATGGTCAGCACCATGCCACATGTGACTTGACTTCTGACAGTCTCGGCTAATGGTGCAGCTACAGTTGTGGTCAACTCCAACTATTGCGTTAAGGCTGCTCACATGCCAACTGCAACTTGGTAGCTACGGTTAGTTAGATTCCCGCTACAGTTTTGGTACTAAGAGTTATGTAAACCTCGATGGCTAAACCTTTATCTAGTCACATGCATATGGTTCCGATGCGACATAAAACCCTGCCGTTGGGGACTGATATCTATATTGTGTAGTGCTTCTAATACATGGTTTTGTTTGTAATACAATAGCCCGAGAGGGTTTTAGTCATAGATTTATATGTCTAGGTGTTTCTAACTTAGGTTTTTTAACATGGTTTGGAAATGTATCATGGTCCAAGAGGGTATATAATTTAGGGAATAGTATTTTAATTTATGGTTTGATGTATTAGACGTATATTTAGGGTTTTATATCTTAACTTAGGGTTTTGTCATTTCAATACATGAATTTTGTTGACAAGTACCCATGTACACCTCTTCATCACGAAGCGATATTGTCAACGTCGCATGGTGAAAATCCCATGTCGATGACCAGACCCTAACAAAACTGAAGACAATCACATGTCGACACCTAGGTATCAAACCATATCACCATGAAAACCATATACATTACTGTATAACCTGAACCATAAACATAATTTTCAAATTTTATGACACTAGACATTGAATGTTGAAGATGAAACTGAACTTGTGTAACTGATCTGGTGAGATCCTCTACGAGCAAAGAGAAACAAGTTGGTCCAGTTCCTTTGTTCAATGAAACAAACTATGAATTTTGGAAAGGTAGAATGGAAGCCTATTTGGGAGCTCTTAGATATGATGTATGGTCAATTATTTATGGAAACATATCTACCAATGAGTCAAGGAGGTACAATACAAAAGCAATGATTGTCATTTTAAGTGCTTTACTAGACTCTATGAGATCCAATGTAGGTCAATGCACATCAACTAAATAACTTTGGGAGAAGCTTCAAAATATTTACATAAAAGAGCATGCAAGTAAAGATGAAGATGATGATGATACTAAGAGAAAAGATCCTAGTGACAATTAAGAAAAAGCAGAAGTGGACATGGAGATAGAATTGACGAATGCGTTAAGTGATCTTCACAAAACAAGGAAGAAAAATCAAATACTCGAAGCTACAGTTATTCAAAATCAAAAGGAACTTGACGAAACTCTAGCAGAAATAAACATGATTAGATACGAAAATGAATGGCAGAAGGAATAAATGAGGGATTTTGACAAAGCAACAAAAGAAGTTTCCCACCTAAGACTTCAAATTGAGGAAGAAGAAAGGATAGATAGAATATTAACAAGCAAGTTGAAGGGAACTATTCTAAAGTATGAAGTGTAAGTTACTCAAAAGAAACATGAGCTTATTTTGAAAATGCAAGATGTTGGAAAGAGGAATTGTGTCATTAATAAAAAGAATCAATAAATTGCTTGCTTAAAGATCACGAAAAAAGAAGCAGGTGAAGTTCCATGAAATGAAGGCACACGTTCCATGCCCCCATAAAGTAATCTTAAAGAAAAGATTGAAAGGAAAATCCTTTATAGGTCAAATAGAAGTGAAGGATAGAAGAAGATTCAAAGTGTTGTTGCACCAAGAACTAATCCACCTCCAAGAAGGAATGTATTCAGAAGATGATCAAGGCAAGAAATTTCAACTAGGTACACTCATATATTTTATGGGTATTGGTTTCATGTACTAAATTTGGACATAAGGCTAGGTATTTCGAAGCTTATGATATGGATGGATCAAGGTTATCATCAAAACCTTAAAATCAAGTTTGTAGGAACATATGACTTATATCCAAATTGCATCATGAATAGAGAGTATACGCTAGTTGTTTTGTCATCTAGGTACCACATTGAATGCTTCAATTTCCATAAGAATGGACATGTAGCTTGTGATTGCAGATACATGATGGGATCTTCCATGAAGGACAACTCTAATATTAGGTACAAGAAAATTTGGAGAAAAAAAAAAAAGCAAGAAGATTAGATGAATGGAGAAATCTTAGAAGTCTTGCTCTCATGATTTGTAAAGTCACAAGACCACGATGAATCTATAGGAACAAAGGAAGATTTCAAGGCTCAAAGTGATCTTGCAATAAAGCAATTTCATATATCATTTTAAAAAATCTGACTTGGATACTCCGAGTGCTGTGAATTTTGAATAGGGGGCGTCTCTATAACTATAATTCCAAATTTGATGATCTATTAGGAAGTTGGTTTTGGAAAGAAAATATCACATTGATTGGATGACGATTTATGGAGCATATCGTGTCACATTGATTGATTTCTTCAAGGTGGAATGAAAATGACAAGTTGTGTGAGGCATAAAAAGAGATAGGGAGATAAACTATCAGAGAGAAATAAAAATTGCAGGAAGACCAAGGGAGATACTTCATCAGGGCAAGTGACCCTTTGTGGTTGATGTCAAAGGGGAGAGAAATTAGGTGATGAATATTAGAAGCGTGGAGATAGAGGGAGAAGTAATCACAAGAAGAGTATGTGCATTGCCATCAATGACAAAGGGG
This sequence comes from Pinus taeda, assembly GCA_000404065.3. Taxonomy (NCBI): domain Eukaryota; kingdom Viridiplantae; phylum Streptophyta; class Pinopsida; order Pinales; family Pinaceae; genus Pinus; species Pinus taeda. The sequence goes on along the minus strand of APFE031077658.1, from coordinate 312,989 downwards.
GTGATTACTTAATGGTGTTGTCATTGATTCTGACATCAATATTTGAATGCTCTTAATATACACCAATGGATTAAATTGATTGGAAGTTCTAATGGAAAAGAAGCCCTTGAAGGAGGAGAAGGAACCCCACTAGTTTCAAAGCCCCATGCATTTTGATCATGATGTCCCACATTTGATGAGTTGTTTCAATGATAAGATCAATGAAATCACAAGTAAGACCACCATCATTGTATTCCTAGTCATGCCAATTCCAATGATAGGTGACACGCCACATAACTCCTCACGGTTGAGGAGATATGTTCCTTCAAAGACAATGCCCCAGATGTGTGGTGAGGAAGCCCAAATCAATGATAACATACAAGATTATAATTGGGTAAAAATGAGCATTTATATTTAAGAAATTTTGATTAACTTGAGTGGGTGTTGGGTTGATTAATCAACCCTCAAATTGAGGAAGTTTCTTTGTCAAGTCGACTTCCAAAGGAGGATTTAGTCGTCCCCTAAAGTAATTTTAATTGTGGAAATTATTCTCACTTGGAAATAAGGTTGCATCAATGAAAAAAATTATTTTAATTGGGCATGAATTAAGGTCAGCTCCATGATTCTATTGCTAGTCGACCCCCTTCTAGACCCTTCCTTCCTCTCCATATGAGGGCATTTAGCTCCCTTCAGGATGTATCAATCAATCATGAATTATCTAATTTATTTATACTAAAATTTGTTTTGAGGCCTAGGAAATCATGAATATATGTTGGAGCTCAATTTTCTATGGGTTAAGGGATTCATAGTTTTATCTTTCTTATGACAGTTTTTCAATGGACAAAGATCATCAATTTGAAGCAATGTTTTTCACTCTAGCAATTGTATTATTGACTACCTGAGAATCTGATCTTCAACCCCCCTCAGTTTTGTTGGAGGCTTATCAAGGTCATAATTACGGTTGAATTTTGGAGTTCTTGCATTATACCTTTTTATCCATCCTCATGGCATAACATTGGTGCTTCACATTAGTCCTCTTGAAGATTAAACTAAGCCTTGTTTGAAGTTCAAGGAAATTTCAAAGGCTGATTCAAATTTAAAATCTAAATAGAAATTGAATTTAAAAGAAACAAAGGAAGTATGATAAGAAGAATTCCAAGGTAGAATCTTAATTGAACGGCTTAAGGAAGACACAATCATGATAGAGGTTAAGGATTGACAAGGGGCATGTCCATGGAAAGAAAACTTGAAAAATTCTGAAGCTATCAATGGTAGAAAGAAGCACACCTCTCATCAAGAAACTTAATTGAGGTATGAGACAAGATTTTGTAAATTGTTCAACTTGTGTTTGAATTGAATGTTGAAGCAAGATTTGGATAAAATATATGTAAGAAGACCTTTACACGAAACAATTTTGAAGTTTATTTACATTACATCATCGCATACCTGACATACATCAACAAAGACAACAATAAGGGTTATTTTGATATCATTGTAATTGGGTCAATGTCCCTAGTATTACAACCTATATTTACTTTTATACCTATATTTGCTTTTATATATGTTATATTCATGGTGGTTAGGTGGTTCATGAAGGAGACTGAAGACTCCTTCAGGTTGAAGTCTGAAAACATCTTCAATCTTCAGGGTTGTAGGGTGGTGCAAGGTGGACATTGATGTCTACCTCAGGTTGGAATGTGAAAAATACTTCAGGGTGGCATGGTGGTGCTAAGGCAAGTTGGAGCTTATAGCGGGTTGGAGCTTCCTTCTAGTTGGTGTTGGTAAATCGGGTGTTGGAGCATCCTCTCAATTGGAGATGATAAAACTAGGAGAATTACAACACAAGAATAATTGAGATGATGTTGGTAGTTACTTCTCCTATGGAAATAATTCAATATTTGAATGCAAGTGACACGACCTTAATTAAGTCAATGGAGAGCTAGAGTGGAAGCTCAATCAAAGAATTAGATCAAAGCTAGTTAGACAAATGAATGCATTAAGTGAAAATTCAAGACAAATGGAAATTTTCAAGGATCACATATAATTGTAGGTGTTACTATTCCAAGATTTTTGGTATCCATGGATCATGAAAACAACAAAGTTAATTTATTAGTTCTATAACTCAACCTCATAGGTATTATAAATGGGATATAAAGCTACATTTTTGGAAGTTGAAAACAAAATTGTCATAAGAATCATTGGAAGCTATATGAATGAAAGATTGAACTTCTTTGGTTATTGAGATAGAAAAGGTAAATGATAAAAATGAATTGATTCTTACAATTTGGGATAAGATAACACAGTTGGAGAAGGTCGAAAGGGGATTCAATATCCAATTTTATCCAATTTAAAATTTTTTTTACCTTATCCATGGACAACTGAAATTCAGAGTGGTAAAAAGTTTTTCATGGGGTTTGGGACACATGACCAATATCGAGGAAGAAATTCATAGCATGTTGCATGGTTTAGTTCTAGTCAAAACCATACGAGTGACCAATATTAACATGTTGGGGGCTTTTCTCATTACTATTCAATATTTACATAAAGGAACCTTGTTAAGAGACAAACACTTGCAGAATATTCTAAAGAGAATAATACAACTTATGGATGAATTTTCTCATTTTTTTCCACATCCTGCTAGAGCCTAGATTTGCCTCAGGCTGGAAAGGGAAGGGTCTAGGTCCACATCAAACCACGCTTAGCCTCATAGCTAGCCCTACGAGGACAGGAGAGGGCTCTCTCCAGGTCATTCTCGACAAAAGACAATCGATGGGGCTCTAGATGACTGAAATAAAAGCTAATTTTAGGCTAGGTATAAAGTAAAAGGGTGTGGTTTGAGTTTTTGGTGGTTTTGTGCTGGAAACAGGGAAAGCCAAATTGGGCTCGGGGATGAGGCATAGTGTCTGCAGAGTTCTGATTGGGGCAAGGAAGGAAAACGTTTTGATGATTTAAAGTGATTGAATGGGTGGATCTGACTCGTGAGGAGCTAAGGAGAGTAAGAGAGTCTCAAGAATTCTCCTTAAACAAATGGAAACATGGAAATTTAAACAAATTAAAAGGCAGAGCATAGCAGTTAATGGATTCTACCTTAATCACTCATTTGTTCAAATTCAGAAGAAGTGAAAGGAAAATGATACACATAATACTAATGAGCTTACAATTATTTAGAGAATAACACCATCGAAACATAAATCCACATGGATCCCAAACAGTGCTGTAAAACCTTGGTCTTTCCTTAGACAAAAATCCAGAGATAGAGTGTACAATGATATGCCAAAGCAATCCCAAGTGTCCAACCTTGAAAATGACTGAGAGATTACATGATATAGACTAGCTGAACCCATTCCCATGCCTCTAGGGGTTGAGATCATCATTATAGGAGCTGTTTCAACCAATTCTAAATAAGGAACTAAAATCTAGGCAGTCAAAACAACTTGCCTCTATATGTTAGGAAACTGATTCATTCATTTAATTTTCACTTTTTAGTGAATGAATCATATAGAACAAGTAAATAAGTGCCAAAATTACATAATTTTTACTCAATTACATCAATATGGGTCAAAAATTACATCTGGAAGCAAAACTGGTCAAGCTGGCCAAATTTCTGAGATGGAAGGTGAAAAATTGAGCTCAAATCCTCTATGCGCCGCGCCGAATCCTCTATGCATTGTGCCATTTTGAGGCTGAGTTTGAGGCACTTAATGAAGTCCAAATTGATCCTGAGATAGCTTGCGGGAAATCCCTACCTGTCTACTTTCCAACCCAAGTGGAAGTTTTCAATTTGGTGTCCATTTTCCACTCCAGAAGCCCATTCTCCCAAGACTGCTTCCTGTGTGTCAAAATAGGGGTAGTGAGGTCATGTTTTGAGCGTTTTTGACCTCCTGAGGCCTCAAAACTTGCCCACATTTCTTGTCCATACACAAATAGTCATGATTGTCCATGGAAAATCCAGAAATACAAACTCTTTGTCATTTGGAGCTCCCTAGCAAAAGAGCGCGCCATGTGGCGCAGCGCATAGGGAGAAAAACCCTTTTTTTGTGCAAAACAATTTAAAATGCAAAAATGTGCTCCAGATTTCTTAAAATTTGGGTTGTACCTTCTCCATCACATGTTGTGCTAGGCCAAAGTGGCCTCGGCCAATATTCAGAGCTGATATTTCTCTTTTTGCTTCTATTGTCTTTTTGTCGCCTTCCTCAATTTCACCTTTAGGCTCATGATTCTCGCTTTGGAGCCGATGTTTCGGGCCATGTAATGGTAAGTCATGCACCTCAGCATTGCTTTTTCCCTATTAGCCTTCTCCAATAGCTTCTCCAAGTGAATTTTCACTTTCTCTAAAACATACTCCCAGTCCTCGTCTCTTTGCTCCATAGGTACACCTTGTGTTGCCATGATGTGTTGCCGGTTTTCCTTGATCAACTGCAACTCTATCTCAGCTTGATGATCCTCAAGTTTCTTGTTCCATTGCTCAAGGTATCTGATAATCCACTTGGCCCTCTCTAATTTGTGAGACAAATCCTGAATCTGTGCCTGTTGTTCTTGCATGATTTCTTTGACATTTTGGCCCACAACTGCATCATTATCCTCAATGAGAATGAAGTTGGTATCATGCTCACCTGAAGGCACCTCATCTTGCATTGGCCCTTTGCCTCTGTCTTGTACTTGTGGTGTTGATGTCGAAATCGAGGCCCCTTCCACACCAAGTGGAGATAACACTCGCTTGGATGCTGCAAACAACTGTCGGGTGCCCTTTTGATATGTAATGAAAATCGGCACAGTAGCAGTGTATGGGTCATGGTCTTCATGTTGATGAGAAGGTCCACCTATCTCAAATCTAGTCTCTGAAGGTTCCTGTCAAGCTCGGAAGAAATCACGAGAGATAAAATCATCCCAGGTGATACCCTGTAAATCAAGCTGATGCACCACCAAAATCTTGATGAGAGCAAAATGAGAAATGTTGTTGAACTGCTACTCAGGGGTCTTTTGTTGCACAAGGGCGGTCATCCTCTCTATGTTTCGTCATATGAAATATGGGATGTTCGTCATGCATACCCAAGTGAAATGCATGAGCAACCTGATGTGATAAGCATATAACTAGGAGAAACAACCTTCACAACTGAAATACTTCATAATTAACCTCATTAGAGGGGCATATTCATCTTTAAGATATCAAAAGGGAAACAACCTCTTAAGATTACGCGAGAAACCAAGTTTAATATATGGCTCATAATGCTTTCGGTCAACTTTTTGTCTCTTGTTCCATGGCTCTCCAACTTTAGGCATGTCGTAGCTAATGAGATAGAGTCTGGTGTAAGTGTGAAAGTAACACCAGCCAAAGTAACTTGAGCATCATGCAAATGTAGAATGAATAATCGAGCCAAGTCACGGTGAAATTGGACATTTGTAGCCTTTTCACAAAACTCATAGCATGACTAAAACTGAAAACAAGAGAGGACAAGAGGGCAGGCCTGCAATTCTGTGAGGGTGGTCAGTTCTTCTCTAACATGTATGCCACTTTTATGAGGCCTCCAAGGTGCATGTTCTTCTGTGGGTGAGTCACTTTGAGTTTCCACCTCATAGTTGGATGAATGATCAGATGACATAATTGATGCTATGAAAACTGCTTGGAGAAATAAATGCTGGTCGCAAGACTCTATTGGACTACTGTTGTAATATGGTTGAAATTTGTCACCAAGGGAGCAATGTAACAAGGGACTGTTAGGGAGGGAAAATATGAAGGGATTAGGAGTATTAGGATAGATTTTGTTTAGGGCAATAGGGAGGGTTTGGGAACTTTTCATAGGGTGGGGTTTGCGGTTTTACATTGGGTAATGGGTGAAAGGGAATTGGGGATAAGGGTTTAGTATTTGTAGGGGATAGGGAACAATGAAATTCAAAGGGATATGGTATAAGGGAAAAGGGAATGAAAGAAAAACAAACAAATGGGATGGAGGGGGAACCTTGATAACAAAATGATGAATTTGTAACCCTTAACAACAATTAACATAAGGATTTTTAGAGGTAGGGTTTGGAAATTTTGTTTCAAACTTTTGGAACCATAAACCACCATCACATAACACACAAAACTGGATGAACCACCAAGATGTTGGCCCTACCTGGCAAGTCCAAGCAATTAAGTGGTGATTTGGAGGAATTTCGGGCGTTTTTTAGGTGTTAGACTATATGTGCCGTGCCACCTGTTCTATGTGTCGAGCACTACCGGTGTGCCTCACCCATTAGAAATTGCAATGGAGGATCATGCCCAATATGTTGGGCTGGCCCAGTGTGCCGTGCCACCTACTGTATGCGATGCGCCTGTCAAGACACCTCTAACATTACCCAAAACGTGCGCTGGCTCACCCAATTACCTTGAACTTTTTCCTCTTCACTCTTGGAATTTAAAATGACCTTGATCCTTATGAGAAAAACATTATAAAGACATGAAGGCATGGTTTTGACTTTTGTTTCTTCAAAACCCACTTTTGCAACGTTTTGTTTTGGCACTTTTTCCACAATTTAATGCAACTCTGTATTTCACATTTCCTTTTTGAATTTTTGACTCAAATGATGAAATATTTGATAATTTTTGTAGGGGTAGCTGACATGGAATTTGGTAAAGGAGACTACAGCTACGTCAGAAGAATTCAATAGCTAAAGAACATTTGAAAATATTACAAAAACACAAAATGTTGACTTTTCTTCAAAATATAGTTTTGAAGAACAATCGTAATCCATCAATGTGACAATGAAATATGCAGAGAAAAACATGTGTGGAATCTCCCTTTGTTCTACTGACATCATGGACATGTTGACGACTCAATTTGTGAAACCCTAGACCTGTGATTAACATGACTCTTTGCTTATTAAAATATGACACATTGATTGTCATGGACTCTGTTTTAATGAAAAGACCTAAGCCAGCAGGTACAAGATATGAGGGGAATGAAAAAGGTCATTCCGTGAGGTTATGGCATGCTCCTAAATGGAATGCAGGTGAATGAGCAAAATGGGACACCTAAAATGAAATGCAAGAAAGAGTTTGGATCTCTGACGAAAGGCTGAACAGACCGACTCTAACACATCCTAAGAAGCCAAATTATAGAAGCTAACCAGAATGCCAACCACATGTGCCCTGGGTAATTAGAGACCAATGAAGAATTGGGGTGGTGGAACATGACATAACCCCAAAGTCTGTATGAAACTAAGTAAGGCTCGATGGCCTATGTCCAAAAACTAATATTGATTACCAATGGGTATACTAAAATTAGATCATAATGTTTACAGGGAACATTAAGAAAAATAAGCATGGGGCCTTAAATGCTATTGTGGCATCTCAATGTAGTTGAAGCATGCAAATGAGGAAACCCCAAATCTATTGGAATGAAAGAGTACATTCCAATGGCCATAGTACAGTTGTAGAGAACGATGCCCACTTCAAGTGATGATTACATACTGTAAACATGATTTTATGAAGAGAGATGCAACCATTACTCTCCTTTCATGTGGGATAGAGAGGTGGGGCCGTAAATCTATCAAGAAATAAGCTCACAGGAAGAGAGGACTTTCCAATTTGATTTCTTGTTTGATGATAAAATGTCAAAGGTTGTGGAAATTATGTGGAATCCATGTCAATTCCATGTATGTGACTCATTGGTTGTAATTGAGGGTCCCCCTTTCATAGTTAATTATACCTTATAGGTCAAGTTGAATTATGACAATGCACCTGACTATTGCATAATTGGAGTGCATTCGAGTAGTTCCCAATCTATGATCGTTTGGCAAGGTTAGGTAGGATTTGTTCAAATTTGGCCAAGGATTGACCTCTAGAATGATGAACTCGGGAAAAATTCAAAGAAAATGACATTGGTAATGTCATGGATAGGCTAAATTGAGTGGCATTGAATGCAAGTGCACACTTTTGTTCACTAGATCCTATGACTCAACCACTTGCAAATACACACGACCTTTTAAATAACTTGAGAAGACTTTGTATCCATGGGATGAACTTTCATAAATCAATGAAGAGAAAAAGAACCCGTTCCTTTAGGGACATGAAGCTTACAATTCATGTTGTTGCTCACATCAACAGGGAGAAAGGACACAGTAGAGGGTCATAATTTTATGATACTAAAAGGAGGGAAGAAATCATAATGTAGAGAGGCGAAGAATGGTTAGTACTTTAGAGGATTTTCAAGGTATAAAAATGTGCCTCCTGAAGAAAATAATAAAAAAATAGTAAAATTTCTAAAATAAGAGTAAGGAAAAGAAAAAAACTACTTTCTGTTTATATTTTCGACTGATATCGTTATAGGCTTACTTAAATTTCAAATGTGGGCACTTCTTGGGCACATAATTGATTTACATATCCATTAGATTGTTCATTTGGTAGCTCACAATTAAATTCCCTCCTTTGGACAATCTTACTCATCATGAAAGACCCCTCCTAGCCCTTGGAAGAATTTAATTTGGTTAAGGAAAAAAGTATTTTAATATGGAAACCCATATGTGCGTGAAAGGGCAAGTCAACTCTAATGAGAAATTGGACACCCTTGGAATCCTATAAATACAAGTCAAGTAAACCTGATTTGGAGATGATCATCAAACATCTTCTTCTTCTCCCTTCTTTGGATTGGATCACACATGTTTGAGGTTCTTTCACAGAATTGGTTCATACATGTTTGAAATTGCAGGGTATGAGATCACATGTGTTAAGTATGGTTTTTGGTTTGTAGTTGCACGGTTGGAACATGGAACTTTTGGTTTGAAGCACTTGCCTACATTACGCTCCTTGTGGCTGGAGCATTCTAGCCACACTGCTGATCACTAGCCCCTTGTGACTGTGACTTGATGTTTTGATAATAGTTAATCGTAGACTAGAAAACTATGATATGAAGCATATATGTCTATTGGGATCATCTCTCAGATATTATTTGGTTTGTTTTACTAGATAATCTTGTCATTGTTGAATTGGAATATTGTACTCTCTCTTTACTGAACATTTTATGACAATCTAATAAGAAGAATAATTTTCAAGGGTTTCCCCCTTGTGGGGTTTTTGCTTGGCCTCTGACCAAATCATGGTGTCTCTATTTGTGCATTATTTTCTTCTAATGTTCTTTTTACTATTCTATTACATAGTAGATGTTATTGTTCTTTCTACATAATTGTTACTAATGTTATGATGACATGCGGCGAATGCAATGCAAATGGTGAAAAGTTTGTTAATGCAATTACCTAAAGCAAAAAAAAATACTTCCATAAGAAATATTAAGATGGTATCAAAGCTGGGATGAAGAAAAGTCATTAAAGATTACCCTTGCAAAGACACTATTGATGGAAGGAAGAGAAGATGGTAGAGACCTAAAGGAATTCTAGGAATAGAAGGAAACCCTACGCAATTTCATTATTAGCGTTTGATGGATAACATGAGGTTAGAGTTTGGAAAAAAACCTTGGAGTATGACAAAGGCTTGAGTTATATAGTCTCGATAACCTAGCCTGATGAGTGGAAGTTATAGATTTAGTGTAACCCTAGATGGGTTAATATCAAATAGGCCTAATTGTTGATGAAGACGATTGGAAATATTGAAGGTAGCATTGTATATGAATAATGGAATGTAATAAATATTGAAGGCTGGTTCAAGAGGGAGTTTTACACCTCTCGTTAAATATGAGTACCTTTTTTTATTTATTTCTTCAAGACACTATTCTTGTTTAAATTTATTGTTTTGATTCTTCCTGCGTGAATATTTGAGTATTTTAATACTTCTAACCTCCACATGAGTGTGATAAACAAATCATTCTTGAGGATCATCTAAGGTGCCTTTGAGGAAAATTAATTACCTATCATTTAATTGTCAACCCGAGGGTTTCATAAAACTTGCGAAGCATGCATGACTGTATATGCTAGAAATTAACTTTCAATTTAGATCAATTTAACTACGAACCCAAATAACATAAAATAAAATTCAGCTATTCTAATTCAAAAATAAATTTAAAATAAATTATAGTACAATTATAGTACAACGCGTGGAATTGAAATCTTAATCTATCACACTTGTAGGAATTCAAATTGCATGAAATGAAATCTGCTCGAAGGGATGATGTGTGCATTATCAAAAAAGGATCCTATGAAATAAATAATAAAAATCACATGACATGAAATGAATGAAAAAAAATAATTCTTAACCTCTCAGATAGGAAAATATATGAAAGAAAATAAAAACAATCACTCTTAACCTCTAAATATGGAAGAAAATAAAAAAATCACTCTTAACCTCTAGATATGAAAGTAAATAAAAGTGATCGCTCTTAACTTCTAGATATGAAAGAAAATAAAAACAATCACTCTTAACCTTTCACATAGGAAAGTATATGAAATAAATAAATCTTAATCGATGAAATAAATAAATATTAATCTATGAAAAACAATAAATCTTAATCTATGAAATGCAATAAATCTCACACATTTTAGGTGGCCAATCCAAAAGCATGAGAGATTGCAACTTTAGAGGCTCCCAATGCAAGAATTAGTAGAAAGAGATGAATATGACTCATGAGCATGGTGCTAAATATAAATTCCATTCATAAGTAATATTAACTTGGACACCCAGGTATCTAAAAATTAACACATGCCTTTGAAAGGAGGAGGCTCTCTTATTTAGACAAAAACATAAGAAGCAACCTCATTAATGGAGGTCCATTATTCTGTCCCTATATCCCTAGAAAATCTCGTAGAGTTAAAACTCAAATAGGTAATGATGAGAAACATAGAGTTACAACTCAAATAGGTAATGATGAGACACATATCCTCTTTGACCTTTATCCAAATATTCTTCCATATCTTGAAGGGAATTAGAGTTTGAGCGTTGGGGGCCACATAAGGGTGCCTTGGAAGCTTCCAAATGACCTACACATGTCATGAAACTCAAGCCACTTTTAAGTGTTAGCATGTATATGTCATTTACCTTTTGGAAAAAGCAATGGTAATCCCATGTAATCATGAAAATGGAGGCTAATGAAATATTATATGGCTATGAAGTTGCGACATGTGAGTGAAATGGTGGCGATAAAGGTGAAAGTGGATGATATTTTTAAGACATTTCAGAGATTCTACAGGTGCAAGAAAGTAGAAATAGTGCATAAAGAGAAGAGCTAGTGCTATAAAAAGAAGAGTTGCTTGATAAAAGTTTTTTCAAAGTTGAAAAATTAGCATGAAATCTGAAAATTACAATATGCAACTGCTACAACTACCAATGAAATATAAGTGCTACAAATAAAGTATCCAAATATTATAAGGTATGTATAGTATATTGTTTCAATGTTATGATTTAGCTGCAAGATTGGATGGAAAGTTAATCCTCGAGGTATGACAAGAATATCACCTTCATAAATGACTCATGCATGTTAGTCACGTACATATGGAAGTAAGTTTGATGCACTTGATATTTAACAAGTGTCTTACATTTTATTAGACATGGTCGATTTCTTGATTTTATCAAGAGGGATAGAAGCATTGATTTTGATATATGGTAACTTGGTACTATTGTGAATACTTGCAATAAGCATGGTAACTAGGATCATAATAATTTGGAAGTAAGATTGATAAGTAGGAGCTTGTAACTATGTTATTTTTGAACTTGATAAGGTTTTGATAACCTGTAAGTCCTATGATAACTTAACCACATAGTCAATTTTATAATGTGTCAAAGATGGATGGCCTAACTTGACGATGTTAGAATTTTAAGAAAAGTGGTTGAGTAATGTGATGAGGAAGTGATTATAATCCTTGAAGTATGAAGATACACTTTCTGGCTACCCTAATTATATGACACTAACCCGTGATGAATACTTGATGGCATGTTCATATATCACAATGAAGTGACTCATGATGACTAGTCATGACTATGATGTGTATATGTCTGAGAACCTGATATACTTTGACTCCGTACAACACAAGGTTCATGGCTAGAGGATTGTATAAGAAAGAGGGAGAATATTATGATGACATATTTGCACCAATTGCCTGAAACACCACCATTAGATAAGTTATTTCCCTTTCTATTAGTTAAGAATGGACCCTTCACTAGATGGATGTAAATACATCATTTCTTCGTGGAATGCTACAATAATAAGTGTATGTTGAGAAACCTCATGGATTTTAAGTACAAGACAAGAATACTCATGTTTGCAGACCGAAGAAGGCATTATACAGTTTTAAACAAGCCCCAGAGCTTGCTATGTACACATTGATGGTTACCTGGTGAAGCTTGGAGTCATAAGTAGTAGTGCTGACTCCAACCTCTACTTCAAGGTGGTCGAAGGTATGCATTTTATTTTAGTTTTATATGTTGATGATCTAGTCTTGACAGATAGTGAGCCTTTGATGATTGAGTGTGAGAGAGATCTAGCATCAAAGTTTGATATGAAGGATATTGACATGATGTACTATTTTATGGGATTATAAGATTGGCATAGACTTTGAGAAATATTTATTTCTCAAGGAAAATATATAGTAAAGATATTGGTGAGATTTTGAATGACTAAATGCAAGTCCTTAGCCATGTCGATTGAAAATAATTTCAAGAAGTTCTATGGAGATGTTGTTGGAGCCAACATGGCTAACCCTTCTAAGTATCATCTTGATTGGAGCATTGATTTTCCTTGTGAACACCCATTTAGCTATATGCTTTCTAATGAAAATTTTGAGTTAATCCATGACCAATCCCCTTTATGCACATTAGGTTGTTTCCAAACACATTTTGAGTTATTTGCATGGGACAATCCATCTTGGTTTGAGATAGAGTTTCAAATATATGAGACTCCATGGATACGCTGATGCTGACTAGGCTAGAAACATTATTGACGGGAAAACACATTTGCGCACTACTTTAGCTTGGGATTTGCGATGATATCTTGGATGAGAAAGAAATATAAGTCCAAAATGATATATTGTGATAGCAAGAGTGGGATGCTAGCGGAAAGTAATCTCGTATCTAGCTGGTATTAAGATAATGTTATTGTATGAGACAAGAGTAGGCTTGTGGTTGATGCTTCCATGAGAGGGAGAAAGGATGAATATTGTATCCTTTTATGACATGTATTTGTTCCAACATAATATTTATTTCATGTCTTGTATGAATAAGAAAACGGCGGATTGATGCTCAAAATTACTATGTAAAGCAATGTGAATAAACCCTTTAGTGAATTGTCTGAGTTGGTACTGAATATGAGCACTTTGATATGTTTATGATCTTTAGAGAGAAACATGGATTGATGGATGTGTCCTGACTAGGCAAGGGTTTGGGCTAATCGAGGACATTGAGCTATGCTCTTCACCCCTGTTTGAGCTACCAAGGTGAGGAATTTATCCATAGAGCTATTGGGGTTGAGGGACCTATGGATTTGACAAGCATCCGTCTTCCCACTTTTTTGGCTAATGGGTGTTGGCTTAATGTGTTAGGCACAATCCTTACCATTTATACGATGGGCACTATCCTTACCATTTATAGGATGGGTGTTGGCTTCTTGTGTTAGGCGCAATCCTTACTCTTGAGGGTCAAGTTGGGAAGATCAACAAACAATATGATGGGCATGAAATTTTCCATTTTGGGTAAGTGTTATCCCTCCTATTATCACAATACTGTGGGATGTGAACAACCATTACCTCATAAGGTAAGTGGAATCCCTCCCATTGTCTGTTGATTCTTGAGTTATAGAATCGACTCATCCATGCACGATGACTCTCAGGTTGTAGCTTTGGCTGCCCACTGGAAGATGATTCCCAGAATGTAGCATCGATTTCATGCTGTGATGATTCATACTAGAAAATGATTCCCGGATGTAGCATTAGCTCCCCCGTAGATGATTCCCTCATTGTAGCATCAACTTCCCATTGGCATATGATTCCGAGAATGTAGCATTGGCTCCGTGCTAGCAAATAATTCAAGTGTTAGAGCATCGACTCCCTATTGGTAGATGATTCCAAGGTTATAACATCATCTCCTTATTGGGAGATGGTTCTTAGGTCATAGCATTGGCTCCTTGCTGATAGTGATTCCAGGTAGTATCAGTGTCTCTATGTGGTAGCTTGAGCTCCCATATGATGTCAAATTCTTGTTCTTTTAGATTTGGGAGTGTTCAATGCGTGAGCAGAGTTGAAATTTGATTTGATATTTTAGATGGGACATATGTTGCAGTACGTAAGAACAGTCTTCCTCATCAAGGCACAACCCTCCTAGCCCTTGGAAGAATTTAATTTGGTTAAAGAAAAAGGTAATTTTAATATGGAAACTCACATGTGCATAAAATGAGAGGTGGAACCTAAAGAGAAATCAGACAATCTTGGAAGCGTATAAACACAAATTAAGTGAACCTCATTTGGACATGATCATCAGGCATATTCTTCTCCTCTATTCTTTAGATTGGCTCACACAGGTTTGAGGTTGGTTTACATAATTGGTTCACACAAGTTTGAAATTGCAGGGTTCGAGTTGGAACGTGTGAACTAGGGTTTTTGGTCTCTAGCCTTATTGTTCGAACAATAAAATTTTGACTAGATTCAATAGCATATAGGATTCTCTCTTTGAAACTCGAGCTCTCGAGCCATAGTGATGATCACTAGGTCCATGGAGTTATGACCCATGGTTTTGATAATAGTTGATCACATTTTTTGACCCTTGACAAGAGGCTCAAAAACAATGATATGAAGTAGATCTGTCTATTGGGATCATCTCTCAAATATTGTTTGGTTAGTTTTGCTCGATAATATGGTGATTGGTAAGATGGAATATTATACTCTCTCTTTGCTAGAAATTTTATGACAATCTAATAAGAAGAATAATTTGGAAGGGTTTCCCCTCTTGTGGGGTTTTCCCTTGGTCTATGAGCAAGTCATGGTGTCTCTATTTGTGCATGTTTTTTTGTAATGTTCCTTTTACTATCCGGTTGCATATTAGATGTTACTTTTATTTCTACATAATGTATAATGATGATATGATGATATGGGGTGAATACAATATATATGGTGAAAAGTTTTTTAATGCAATTATCTAAAGAAAATAACAATACTGAATAAGGAAAAATAGAATGAATGCTCCCACTTGAAATTTAAGTAAACATATAAGGAGATAAGTTGAAAATAAAATTAAAAAGTAGTTTTCTTCATCTCCCTCTATAAATATTTACCCTTGGGATGTAATCATCATCTTGATTCCTTTTGGTTCTTTTAAAGTTGTTTTTGTTATTACATTCTTTATTTCAAGGCCCACTTTTTAACTAAAAGATATCCAAATGCTTTGTTCTATGATTCAATATGTTAGCTCTTATTAAACATTTGTATAAATCTAAACCACCAAATTTAAATTTACATAGTAAACTTGACATAAGATACAAGAAGATGTTGGCATTGTCTTAACCTACAGGTGAGGAATCAAGTAAGATTACATGCTATTGGCAAAGGAATTCAACATCAAAGGAGAAATAAATTATGCCTCCAACATATAAGAAAGAGTTTTCTAGCCATGAAAAAATAAAGCATAAAGGAATTTAGTGGCATGTAAGATATTGAAATTGATATTATGCTCTTATAGCTCATTATTCCAAAATTCAACTTTGCATGTGAAATTTGAAGTAATCCATGTGGTTGGGAAGTAGTTATGAATTCTAAAATGCAATTAGGGATGAAGGCATATCTAATCTAAGAAATAAGTCTTGAGAAGAGTCAAAATTTTCTTAGAACTAATATTACATTTATTTCCTAGGATCTAATCTCGAGGAAAATGATATTTATTATTTGTTGTAGCACCAAACAATCATGAAATCTTGTGAAGTATTAATGGCCTGATTCAAATGAATTTGTATTTTCTTGTTTCAATTTTAAAATTGCTCATGTATTCTTGAATTTTAATGTAGTTTCTCTTTCATAATGTATGATGATTTTGATATTATCAAAGAATAGTTTCACATGGAAGTAATGGGCTTGATATTTATTTTTCATACTAAATATTCACTTAAACTCATTCAATTTGCATTCAGCTCAATATACAATATTATCTTGGATGCTAAATAATGTTATAAGTGAACGGTCTAGAACTTAAAGTGCTTAGGAGTCATAAAGGCAATTATGAGAGTGGTGATTAAATGAATTGTATCTTAAGAATATTTGAGTTATAATTTTGTTTTATCTGTCCATATTTGATTGCTTTTGAAATACATACTTTCATGTGTTTCATTTAATACACCTTTGAAGCTTCAATCTTACTTGTTGATACTTGAAGTGGAAGAATTGTGTTCTTTTGTATGAGTTAGAGTATTTTTTATGTTTCTTGGAATATGATAAACATGCCGTTTGGGGGCCAAAATGATTGTGTGCGCTAAGTGTTGGAATTTTTTTGGGTTTTCTCCTTTTCAATACAAATATAACCTCTATTTGAATTAAAAAAGCCCCATCTTTTAGATTGCATTTTACTAGCTAGATCTACCGACTCTAGTTATTCAATTATTTTAGATTATCCTAAAGTAGGGAAGTTTAAATAAAACCTCCATTAGGTGCCTTGGCATAGTTCCCTTGTTAGGGATAGTGTAAGGAACAACATCCATTTTGGAATCATCATGAGGAAAGGATATTCCAATTAATATTTCTTTGTAAGTGGAAAGAGTCTTCGAGGGAGGACTGTATTTCATGAATAATGCACACTTATTTATGAGGCATTGGGAGGACTGCTATAATCGAGACAAAGAAAAAATTCTAGAAGCACCCATATGTATAAGACTGTTTGGACTACCAATAGAGTTTTGGGACCCTGAAAACCTAGAAGGAATAGGTAATACAATTGGAACATTTGTTAAAGTAGCAGAGACCACAAAAAGAGGGTGATACACATCCTATGAAAGGATATGTGTATACATGACCATAACAGAGCCACTACTGGAGTATATAGAGCTAGAATATCATGACGAAGTGTGGCAGCAACTGGTGGATTACGAACACATCTCATTCCGCTGTAGAAGATGCCATGAATATGGCCACCTCTTCAAACAATGCCCCTTAAATACTGCAGAGGAATCAATAGAGAAAAAAGAAGAAGAGAAGAAGGGGACATAGGCAACTAAAGAAATGGAAGAGGGTTTTAAGGAAACAGCCATAAGAAGAAGGCCCAGAAAAGGGCCACCCACGACGGAGAAATCTGTCAAAATAGCACAAGTAGAAAGCCAAAACAAGTTTAAAGCCCTTCAGGAAGAAGAAGGGGAGATGGAATAGGAAGAAAGTGATGAAAAACCTATGGAACTATTAAAAGAAACAAAAGAACAAGACTCAACCCTGATAAACGTAGAACAAGGAGGGACAAAGGAGAACATGGACACGCCCAATGAGAAATCTCAGATGGAGGTCAATCCCGAAAAAGACAGAGGAAGTGATGAGGAGCGAATAATGAGAAGACTATTACAGGAATGGAACAACCTGGATGAAATATTTATACCAGAAGATCAAAAGCAATTATATAAAGAGATGTTTTAGAAATACAAGGAGAAGATAGGAGCACTCTCGGCAAGTGAACCAGAGCAAATAGGAATGCAAGGAGCTCAAAGTATCAGAATGGGGAGTACTCGCGAAGGAGGTAGAAAAAGACGTAGGCATCTAATGAGCGAAACCATTCAAGTGGTAGGGGAGATGCTAGTAAACTCAGGGAGAGTTATACCTCTTTCAGAGGTATTTCAACAACCATCCAAAATTTTAAAATAATAATCACAAGGTGGAACATCAAAGGTCTTATTAGCAAAGGAAAATAGAGATATTTGAGCGATAGGTTGAAGAAAGATAAACCTATTATAATGATAATCCAAGAAACAAAGATCAACTCCGAGAAGATGGAAGAAATAATGAGAATATTTAATATTCACTATGAGGTAATGGGGGAGGATGCGATAGGTACTGCAGGAGGGCTGGCAGTTCTTTGGGATCCTGAGGAAGTACACTTCAAAAACTGGGTTAGCCTTCCTCAAATTCTCTCAAGAACTTTTAGAATGATAGTATCATCGGAGTGGATACTCCTTTAACGCATTTATGGCCCGCATTTATCAAGAGAGCACATAAACTTTCTTCAAAATATGAAAACAATTCGAAGGATTTTCCGAGAGATGCCATGGATTGTAGGGGGGACTTTAACATGATCACAACCACAAGAGGAAAGCGAGGAGGATCTAAAATACCGGACCAAGACATGGAGGCTTTTGGTGAGATGATAATGGAGCAAATATTGGTAGATATTCCCACGATAAACAGGATCCATACATGGAACAATAGAAGAGGGGGCAGAAATCAAATAACATCGAGACTAGATAGATTCTTAATATCAGAGCAAAACATAAATGGAGATGTATTTGTAGAAACAATGATCCTTCCCACCATGGGCTCATATCACTGACCCATCAGGTTGGAAATTGACATCAATTTGATCCCAAAAAAACGCCCCTTCAGGTTTGAAGCGTTCTAAGTTACGAATCATAAATTCATACAAATGGTGGAGGAATGGTGGACTGAGAGCCAACAAAGAGGACGAAGCAAGATGCAGAACTTCCAATTAAAACTAAAAGAACTCCGGGAAAATATCAAAAAATGGAACAAAGAGGAATTTGGGAATATATTCAAGGAGAAGCACGGCTTAGAGCAAAAAATGGGAGAGCTGGAACATAAAATTATAGCAGAAGGCCGAAGTGAGGAAAGAAGCAGAGAATAAGGAATAGTGATTAGCCAACCAGAGGAACGGAGAAAACATAGGAAGAAATATTATGAAAACAAATGTCTCATATAAACTCGCTTCGCGAAGGAGAAAAAAACACAAAGCTCTTCCACCAAGCCATGATTCAACACACACAAAGGAATAGAATTTTCTCAATCAAAAATGAAGAAGGGTAACGTGTAACTCTACATGAGGAAATGGGAGATGCTCTAGTTGGATATTTTAAAGACATCCAGACTGAACCTCAAGAGGAAAAAGAAGAAGCCATAGCGAGGGTCTGCAATGAAATTCCAAAAATGATTACGAGGGACCAGAACATGGCAGTGATGAGGGAAGCAACCTTAAAGGAAGTGTAGGATATAGTGAAAGGAATGAAAAAAAACAAAGCCCCAAGACAAAATGGATTTACAGCTGAATTTTACCAAGCAGGCTGGCACTTCCTTCGACAAGACATCCTGGAGGTGGTAGAGAAATCTCGCAAACAAGAGAAGGTACGGTTGGGTCTAAACTCAACTCTTTTAACCCTTATTCCTAAATATGCTAACTCAAAAATTGCCCAAGGTTTCCGCCCTATTTCCCTGTGTAATGTAATATATAAATTTATTGCTACGTTAATGGCTAAGAGATTGAAACCAATTCTCTCTAGCATAATCTTCCGAGAAGAAACTACAAATTCTAGATGGTTTGGTGGTATCTCGAGAAGTGATTCATTCTCTGAAACAAAAAAGGAGATGGGAATGATGATAAAATTTGACCTCTCAAAAGCATATGACCGTCTAGATTGGAAGTACCTCAAAACAATCCTAATGGCATTTGGCTTTTGTAATAGATGGGTAAACTGGATTTATAATATGATATCTTCTCCTAATTTCTCCATCCTTTTGAATGGGTCATGAAGGTCAACCTTCAATGCCACAAAAGGTGTGAGGCAGGGGGGTCCTTTATCCCCTTTCTTGTTCATAATTGCAGCGGAAGGACTAGGATGATACTTTAAAAAAGAAGTGAGGGAGGGGAAAATCAAAGGAATGAGGCCATGGGGAAACAACTTAGCTATTACTCATTAGCAGTTTGTCGATTACATCATGCTTTTTTGTGCTGTCTCTCTAAGAGAAGTTAAGAGGATAAAGCAGATTCTGGACCTCTTCATGGAAGCATCGAGCATGGAAATTAACAAGGATAAATCTTGCACTTTTCTTTTCAACACCCCAAAATGGATTAAAGCCCACTTGACGAGAAATTTGGGCTTCTGCTCTCGTGAATTACCTACAAAATACTTGGGAAACCAATTAGCATTAAACCCTCTAAGGATAGCAAACTCGCAACAAACTATGGGAAAACTCAAGAATAGACTAGCAAGTTGGTCCTTCTGATCGTTGAACATAGCGAGAAGACTAGTGCTCCTTAAATCAATTCTGTAGGCAATTCCCATCTATCCTCTTTCAGTGATGGCGGTCCCCAAAGGAGTATGTATAAAAATGAGAGAAATATTCAGAAAATTCATGTGGGGTGGTCCTAAACAAAAAAGGAAATGGGCCCTAGTATCATTGAAAGGCCTGTCAAAACATAAAGAAGAAGGGGGACTAGGTCTTAGGGACCCAGGCATCTTGAACCAAGTTATAGGGGCGAAGGTGTGGTGGAGGTGGATGATGGGTGGAGAAGATTTATGGAAAAGGATATGGACCCAAAAATATAATATGCCCATAACTACTGAAGGCATTCTCAAACTCGAGGAAGTCCCAAGAGGATCCACAATATGGGACCTGGCTAGTGAGAAAAGAGATATTATAGGCAGACACTCCTAGGATATTTTGGGAGGATTCCTAGCAGCAAAGGGAAAGAATGATAGAGATACAAGGCCTATAGAATACATATCAGAAGGTTGTAACAGGAGGATTAAAATATGCCAAGGAATATTGGAAAGAAGAGGGGGAGAATGAGACTTGGGGGACTTGGAGGAAACCAGAAGAATGAGACAACAACATAGATCAAGAGAAGAAAGAGAGAATAGTAAAAGAATGGAATCAAGAAGAATCAAAGTTAGAATGGGCTGAGATATACTCACATGGGAGAGATCCACAAAGGGAACCTTCATGGTGAAGGAAGCTTACTATCTAACCACCCCTCAAGAACAAGAAGAGGATGCTCTAGAATGAAAGCAAATATGGAGGAACAAGTGGTGGCCCAAGGTAACTCTGTTTGCTTGGTTAGTAGGGAAAGGAAGAAGGAACCATATACATAAACGGGGATTCAAGGGACCTCCTAGATGTAGCCTATGTAAACAAGACAAAGAAACCGAGGAACACCTTTTGAACTCATGTCCATATGCCTAGCAGCAATGGGAAGAAGTTAGGAATCTTTTTGGAAAGTCAAACATAGATCCCCTTGATATCAAACAAACCATCTTCCAATGGGGGAAAGCCTAATTCTCAAGCCTCGTGGTGAGAAGGGCTTGGAGTCTTGCAATGGGATTTAATATATAGCTTATATGGAAAGAGAGAAATCAAAGAATCTTTCATGATAAAGACAATCCTCCATATATGATTTGGTAAAGAACTCAAAAATTGATAAGGGAAACTATTCTAGTAGAGAACTGGGAGGAAGAAGACTAGAAAATGACCCCATATGAAGACTGAATTTTAGCTAGCCTAAATCTGGAATATAACATGGTGTATCCAGAAAAGAACATGGAATATAAACTTCATAAAATTAAATTTTGATGGGGCTTCTAAGGGAAACCACTGCCAGCAAGATTCAGAGGTATCTTCAGAGATAATGAAAGAAGCACTAGATGGGTTTACGATGATAGGGGGGGCATAATGACTAATAATGAAGCTGAATTGATGGTAGTCTATAGCAATAAAAATGGATATACAAAATTGGAAATTGAAGGAGACTCCGGCTAGTAGTAGAAATGCTAAGGAAACTAAACAATGGGAAGGATTGGGAACATGTAGCAAAGAGCTCGAGGAAGGGAGGGTTAATACAGAACCTGGTAGATATAATGAAATACATTGATTATAAAATTATTAACCACTTTAGGAGGGATGGAAACAAAGCAGCAGACTTCTTGAAGGGTGGCATGGCAGGCCACCTTGCAATAACATAATAACACATAATGATAGGATGGAAGGCAGGCTAAGAATGATATCCAGAAGTAGCTAAGAGAGAGATATGAAGGGAGAAGGTGGGGAGAATGGTGGCGATCAATTGATGGGAAGTAGGATAGCTGGCACAAGACTAAGAAGAGGAGGAGATGGTGAGCATGGAGATTGCAAGCAGCAAAGAGAGGAGGCCTAGAAAGGTAGAGGCTGGTAAATAGGTGATGAAACTTGGCATGAAAAGATGCATGTAAGCGAGAAATTGTACATTGATCTATGTGATAACACTGACAAGAGCAAGGAAATGGGAAATCAGAGGTGGTTTAATAGTCGTAGAACTTAGAAGATAGGCTAAGGGAGAGAGACAAGCCACCCATACACTATAATTTGAGGTAGAAAAAAGGCAGCCACAGAATGGAGCATGGAAGGGCGTTGGAGAGGGAAGGATAAGAGTACTCATAATCCCACAAAGAAAGAGAAAAATCCTGAAAAAAGTTACCACTTTCAAACTAGGAAAGGTGGAGTGGGGAAGATCAAGCATCGAGAGGAAAAGAAATAAGGAGAGGAAAAGAACCTGGGAAAGAAAACTAAGTGGTATGGAGGTGAGGGATTCTCAGGAACTTCATCCTTCTAAGCTGGTTAGGGAAGCAACGCAAGTCAAGGTCACAAAAGGGGGTGCAGGTGCCTAAAGAGAAGTCATCAAGCAGGCAGCCAAGATCAGAGTACCCCATCACCAGTTACCAAGAAACATGCCAGGAAAATAGTGAAACATAAGGTGCAGGAGGGGGAAAGAGCCTACAGTGAAGAAACCAATGACTACATCAGAAGGATAATCGAAGAATTAGAAGCATCAGCCATGCAGGAGGATTCTGACCCTGAAATGGAGAATTGAGGTAACCTCATTCCAGACCCAGGAAATACTGGGAGTAGCCTGTCTTTGTATAAGCAGGCCCTACATATTTATTGGGTGTTGAAGAGACTACTAGCTAAAGAAATGGAGTTTGTGGCTATGGCAATGGCATAGATGGCCTAGGGAATCCCAAATTTGAATAAAGAAATGAAGAATGTACAGATAATTTTGCTCATGTAGGATAGCAAGTTATAGGAGATTCAACAACATCTGCAGAAGATAGTTCATGTGCCAAAAGAAGAAGACAATTTGCTATATAATATGGTAGACTAATCCTCCTAGCTATGTTTAAGGTGTTCTTTATGTCCACAAGAAACAAGATTAGTTTTTTTGGTAGCATAGTGCATTTGGCTTGACTTATTCATTTTTGTTAGTGGATGGCCTACAAAAACTTAATATGGCCAACAGACCTGGTTTCCCTTCTGGGAGGGTTGAGGTCACCAAATGTATGTATCGGTTTCAACCATATTAAATAGATAATGAAAGGTCCTTCTATAGCTTACAAAAAAGAAATTATTTAAACATACTTCCTAAGTTTGATGGTGAAAGTGAAAAATCAACAAAATATCATATTGTTGCCTTTCAAAAGTGCATTGATAATCTAACAATCAAACATTAATATGTATATAAAAATATGTTTTTTCAAATTTTAGAAAGAGATTCTAAGAAATGGTTTTCAAACTTACTTATAAACTCAATTGAAAATACTTCATGGCAAACAAAATTCATAGCAATTGAAAATACTTCATGGCAAAACAAAATTCATAACAATTAAAAATTAAACATAAAACATTGAAAAAAAAAACTAAATATTTTTTAAACATTTTAATTTTTTTTTCAACCAAACACATTACATTTCAAAATATCACATACAATATTTTAAAGATAAGTCAAATTTGCTAAAGCACAAATAATGAAGTTATACATCGAAGAAGCAATTAAAAAACAAAAAAGCAAACGAACAATGGGTTTGCCACATAACCTCGTAGGTTTAAGGCATTGCCCATATCATCTGAGGCATAGTAGTTAAATTATTTCAATAAACCTAAAGAAAATGGGTGAAATGAAATATATTTCACAATCCGTATGACGTTACGAAGAAATTGCATTAAATATAATTTTTCATCGGTTCGAACTATTCAGTGTTCATCGTCAAAATAAAATTATCCGTTTCACCTAACCTTTAGAAGACTGGAATGATAAATCTTTTACAATCAACATTGAATGGGCATCTCAAATCGACAGAGAGGACATGTATGTTGACTAAATAACACGCGCCTCCTCCCCCTGTTTCTATTTCTCCTGGCAAATTGAGCACATTGAATTATTTTCAACTGAACTTTTTAAATTTCTTTTCCAACTGAACACATTGCATATTTTAAAGATAAACTCACATAAAATATTTTAAAGATAAACTGAAACTCAAGATTGCATATTTTAAATATAAACTCACATAAAATATTTTAAAGATAAACTGAAACTCAAGATATCGATTTGCTAAAGCACAAATAATGAAGTTATACAGAGAAGAATCCATTAAAATACAAAAAATCAAACTAACAAAGGGTAACCTAGTAGGTTTTAGGCCTTGCCCATATCATCCGAGGCCAAATTGTTTCAGCAAACCCTAACGAAAATGGGTGAAACGAAAAATGTTTTACAATCCTTCTTACGTGAAATGGGAGAGATTGCATTAAATATAATTTATCATCGGTTTCGAACTATATAGTGTTCTTAGTCAAAATAAGAATATCTGTTTAGCCTAAGATTTTTAGAAGACTGAATTGGAATCTTGAATTGGCAGCTCGAATCGACAGAGAGGACATGTATGTTGCCTTTCCAGCCATCTAAATATGCAGGTCTCATGGTGCATATGCCCACATGGCATAACGCGCGCCTCCTCCCCCACTTTGTATTTCTCCAGGTAAATTGAGCACATCGAATTATTATCATCATTGATATGTTGTTCAGAAATGATTACGTGGGGCAACTGCTGCACGACGGCTCTATCCGTCGGTCCGATAGGTACAACTGGTTCTCCTCTTTCGCGATGTTGTATTATTGTAAGTACAAGTACAAGTTCCCAACCCAATCCTTCTCTTCTTTCGCGCGAATGTACAACTCGTTCCTGAGTAACAACAGCTACTGCTTCTGTTCTCGCATTGTCAGTTGCAGCAGCTATGTTACTTGTGATGTAATTCCGATGTGTAAGAGTTGCAGGATTAGATGAGGAAGCAGTTAGTGGTCTCACATCACTGTCATCACTCGGATGATTGGAACTAATGATCATACCACTCCTCCTGTCATTATCCACACTCCTACCATCCTCCTGTCACTATCCACACTCCTACTCCTACTTCTGCTCCCAGCATCACTACGGGACAAGGAGGAAGCGTTTGAGGTACTCCTACTGCGGCTGGTATTCCCTGCTTTACCTGTTTCTCCTCGTCCTCTTCGGCTCTCTCGTTCCATAATTTCGGCTCTTCTTCTGATAAAAAAAGCACTAGCAGAGACTGCTATTCTTCTCATGAGGCACGAAGGTGATTCATATATTAAAACAACAGAGTTAAAAGATAAAACCCACTAGCAGAGACAAGGATGAAACACAATGGCTGATTCCTAGAAAATAAATTCGTTGATTCCCAAAAAATAAATTAACTGACAGAAAATAAATAAATTAACGCACCAGTGAGTTAAAGATAAAACGAACAGAAAATCTTAAAACTGCAGAGAAAAGGATGAAACCCAAATTTCCACAATGGCAACTTCTACTACTTCATGATCACAGACCACCCACTGCACCGGACTGCTATTCGTGTGATGAGCCACTAATTGCTTCGGATATCAAAACTAGTGAGTGAAATATAAAAACCCAGTCATATATCAAAACTATTGAGTCAAATATAAAAACGCAGTCGCGGGTTAGTAGATCCAGAGTAAATATGGATCTATTCTCGTTTAATTCCCCATTTAAATAGGCTACATTCCAAGTGAATACCATGGGTCAATACCACGTGCCATTTTGGTGAATACCATGGGTCAATACCATGTGCCATTTTTATTATTTTTATTTTATAGCGTTAATAATGTTTTTTTGCATGGTATTACAAAAAAAAAAAATTGTTTACCATAACTCTCCTTTATTTATATTTTTATTAATTGACCGTATGATTCATAAATACAAGGTGACTTATGGATTAAATATAAAAAAATGTTTTATTTGTTTACCATACGTCTAGCTTATTTATAATTTTGTTAATTTACCATAACTCTTTCACAAATATGGTATTTGGCCCATAGGATTCACTTAAATAAAACCTCTTTCTTGAGCCTAGAATCAACATTATGTAATAAATATAAAAAGAGGTTTTATTTATTTACTATGAGTCTACTTTATTTATATTTTTATTTATTTACCATACCTTTTGAGTAAGTATAAAAAGATGTTTTATTTATCTACCATACCTCCACTTTACTTATATTTTTATTTGTTTACAACCTGTGAATTATGGAGTAAATATAAAAAATGCTTTATTTATTTAACATATCTCTCATTTATTTATATTTTTATTAATTTACGATAACTCTTTTTATAAATATGGTATTTGGGCCTTTGCTCCACACGATTCACTTAAATAAAACCTATTCTTGAAAATTGGCGAATGGAAGGTTGTAACTCCTAATTTCAAGGGCTAAATTTACTTTTTTTACCCTATCCATTAAAATAAGGTGGGCTATTTGAGGTGATTTGTAAAAATGTACTATGATACAAAATATTAGCCCACTAAAAATTTAAAACCCCTTAATTTCGCCAAAGGGCAAACATTCGCCCCTAAAATCACCCCTATTTTTGTGAATTCAATGGAGTGAGTACGAGTGCAAGTTGTCGTCGCCGGAGTTTGGACTTTGGAGCTTGTGGAGATTATAAATTTATAATGTTACAATGTTCACACCATATTAAATATATATAAAAAAAATTATTTTTTAACATGCCCGTGACGTTTTTGAAAATGAATGGCAAGTTGAGCATGACGTGGAGGTTTTAGATTAAAACATATTTTACTAGTAAAAATGTGAAATAAGGGCATAAGGGCGTCAAATTTAACCCATGCTAATGACAGATTCATTCCAATAAAAGCTTCTAACTAGATCAAAATAAATGTTATTTTCCACAACAAATATTGTTACCCTGAGCAATTTTCATATCCATTTGGAAGAGAAAACAGCTCAATAAAGACTCAATACATGGCCAAAAAAGAGGTATGTACCAAGAGAGGTTTGACCTTTCTCATTGGTTGATAGGTGTGGAATTAAATGGTTGTAGTCTCCTTAATATTGAGGTTTGTCTAGAGTTTAAAATTAAGTGAATTTTTTAAGAGATTTTTCGGAGAAAATCACATGATAAACCATTTGTCTACGCACCAACTAGTGTGGTTCATGGTCAACACAAGTTGAAGAAACATATCGAGCTTACCATGTTAAATATTCTTAGGAGTATCCAACGGCTAGCTAATTTTGACTATATTTTTATTAATATTATTATTATTTTATATTATTATTAATTTATTATTAATATTAAATTTATTATTTATTTATGGAAATATGTTAAAATTAGGTAAATAATATCTAATAAATAAAATATAGAATGGTTAGTTTTAAAAAAAATAATTTATTTAAATTATCTATATATTATATATATATAATAAAACATTAGGTTGTTAAGATAAAAGTTATGATTTAAAATAAAAATATTAAATTAAATAATTTTATGGTTAGTTAAAAGGTAATATATTTGTTTCATAAATTATTATATTAGATTAGGTTGTTTAAGGGTAAAAGTAAGATTTAATTAAAAGTATATAAATAAATAACAGAATAAACTAAAAAAAATATGGAAAATAAAAATAAAATAAAATAAAATAAATTAATTATAAATTAAAAATAAGACACGGAGAAAGTAATTATAAAAAATATAATTAAAATAATAATATAAATAATTTTTAGTAATATATATATTATATATTATTATATATATATATATATATATATAATACGAGCCCAAAAAACGAGGAGGGGGCCGAACAAATGACTAAGAAGAGAGTGCTCGAATCGAGCACCTACTCATTTTCAAACCATCCTCTCTATTGAGATTGCTCAGCCTCTTTTCAATCTCAAGAGCTTCCCTAAATTTATAATGATGGAAATACGAAACCTTAGCAATAACACTAGCCGCCTCAATGCAAACATGATGATTGGTTTTTTCTACATGTTCAATTAAAGCAGAGGTCTTAGCTCTTCTATGCTTAAGGTGAGCTGTGTGCTCACCAATCCTTTGATTAATGGAGTGACCAGTCTCACCAATATAGGGGGTCCCACATGAGGAGGGGATAATATAAACCCCTTTCATATCGTTGGGGTCGATAGGATCCTTTACTGATCTGAGGGACAAACAAATGGTGTTAAGAGGCCTAAATATCACAGGGACACTATGTATCTTGAGAATCCGTTCAATATTATCAGTGGGGACTCCTAGAATCCGCTCCCTCGGTTCCCTTTTAGACAGAGAATTCTTGGTGGCTTTAAGGAAAGCCTTTTGATCAAAGTATCTACTATAACCATTCTCAGCAAAGACATCAAGGAGATGGGATTTTACTTTCTCAAAACTCTTCTTATCTGAGATCCTTAGGGCCCGAGTAGAAAGGGTATTGAGAACACCCATCTTTTGAGCTCGGAAATGGTGGGAATTGGCATGAAGATACTGCTCTGTATGTGTTTTCTTCCGAAAAACATGGTGGGCGAGGGAACCATCACTATTCTTAGAGATCAAAATATCAAGGAAAGGGAGGCAACCATCAACTTCCTGCTCCTTAGTGAACTTAATGGCTGAGGATTGATTGTTGATATGTTCAAAGAAAATATCTAATTCTTCTTGGCCATGAGACCAGATGACATTGGTGTCATCCACATACCTTTTCCAGAGCTTTGGCAAGAACCGGGAAGAACTTAGAGCCATGGACTCAAAATCTTCCATAAAAAGATGACCAACAACAGGAGAAAGGGGGGAGCCCATGGCGACCCCACAGGTTTGCTCGAAGAACTCTCCCTCAAAACTAAAAAAGGTGGAAGTGAGGCAGATCTCCACTAACCTAGCAGTGTCAGGGTTAGTTAGGCGGTTGATCACCTCCATGGCCTCCTTAATAGGGATGCAAGTGAATAGAGAAACTACATCAAAGCTAACAAGAATGTCACGAGGGTCAAGCTTAATGTCCTTGAGTTCATCAATAAAGGAAGCAAAGTCTTTAACAAAGGACTCCGTACGACCAACTAAGGTCTTAAGCTAACGCAAGAAACTTAGCACGAAGGTAGGTAGGACCTCCAATGGTGTTGACAATGTGCCTTAAGGGAGCTCCTTCCTTATGAATCTTGGAAAGACCATAGATTTTAGGAGTAATAGGGTTGCTCTCAATGAGTTTATGGTGCAGGGAACTCACTGATTTAATGGATTTAATGGAAAGAGCCACATTCCTAGCAACCTTCTTCAAAGGACTCTTGGGAAGCTTTTTGTAGCTACCACTATTATGACGATGATCTAACATTTTGCTACGTTAATCAACCCTGTCAAGGATGACGGCAGCACCGCCCTTGTCTGGCTTTAGAACAATGATATCTTTGTTCTGGTTTAAGGATCTGAGAGCTAAATATTCGTCCTTGCTAAGGTTGCTCTTAGGGGGCTTATCCTTTCTCAAGACAACCGCACAGTCATGCCTAATAGTATCCTTGATCCTATCAGGTAAATCTCTGATCCCAAACTCAACGTCACAAATGATATCATCCACAGGGATTTTCCTAGGCGCTAAGGCAAAATTCAGCCCTTTACCCAAAACTTTAAAAATAGAAGGTGGAAAGGAGAAACTGGAAAGATTGATCACCCTGTTATTAGAAGGTTTCTCATGTGATTTTCACCGAAAAATCTCTCATAAACTTGATATGGATCAGAGAAGCCTCAACTCTACAATTAAGTGAATTTTTAGCAATTTTCATATATGTGTATTATTATTATTATTATCTAATTTAAAGGTACCTCCAAGTGAGACACAAATTTTTTGTATAAGACCCTTACTGTAATATAATAATAAAAATGTTAAATAAAATACAATAATTATTCTAAAGAGCTAACAATAATAATGGTCATCCTTAAAAAAATTAATAAAAGAACAAATGAATAATTGTTCATAAAATAATAAAATTGAAATAAATCCCAAAAATATGAGTAGAACAAATTGATCATATGGTTAATGATATAATTTAGAATATAAAGGTTCCATTAAAAAGGGATAACGTAATTCCCATCAAAACAATAAACAAAATAAATAAATTGAATTATATTAAAAAGAATAAGAGATTTAAAAAGTAAGCTAGAAGGGGGTATATTACCATAAAAACAAGTGAGCTCCCAAAAGGGAAAAGATAACAAGGATAATATATAATACGGGTTACAAAGGGAGGTATTATATGTATGTAGCCTATATAGAGGCTAGAGACATTCGAGTGAGGGATGTCTAGTATTGTTTGTATTGACATGCATTAGCTTGTCGATTGATCTCCGTCCTTGAGTAACTATATTGTGTTGCGCTACCTCAAGAGTTTGATTAATAAAGCAAAGTATTTTTATCTTATTTGCGTATTGGCTCTTGGATTTATTTTATGAGAGAATTTGATATATTTGGACGTGAGATCTACAACAAGTGGTATCTAGATCTCACATGCAAATATATAAAAGTGCAAAATATATGAGAGAAATAACACCAAAGATAGAGAAATAATTTTTAAAAATTATTCTTTATTGATAAAAATCTTGAGGTAAAGTGACACCATATAATTATATCTTAAGGAAGGAGAACATGACTCAAGGCATATGTTTGACAATACAAAACAATACCCAACATCCCTCACTCGAGAGTCTCCAGCCTCTATATAGGCTTCATACATACAAGACAATAGGTAATCACCATGGGTTTCTCAATACCATACATCCAATACAATGGACTTATCACATTAATCCCTAACTAATTGTGTTCCCTTGCATAATGTGGGTTAACCAGTTTGTTTATTAACTATATCCCATTTATTTATTATATTATTACATCCCATTATTCCCTTGGGTACCTCCCTCTGTACCCAAGGGAATAAAATTAGTCTGAAAATTTTATTAAAATTAATTTTACTGTAATTAATTTTGACATACAAATACATAGCATTGTAAATGCAACGAACTAGCAATGAACCAATATATTTAATATTAATAGTGTATCAAGATTTGTATTCATATCTAATATTTGGTTTTATATATAGAGCCAAAGTAACATTGTGATAGAGGATCTAACCTCATTTGATCTTCGGATTTCAATCTAGGGTTACATTCTTGTTGCAGATAACCTAACTTCTCATGGCTCCCCCATGTGGCATAAGGGGAGGGTATTCATTCAATAATGTGGTGGAAGGATGTAGGTTGAGGCATTCGCTTTATGTATCAATAAATTTTGATGTTAAAGGAACTATAACCATCATTTGGGATTGTAATCTCCTCGAAAAGATAAGGAAAAGGGGAAATCCAACCTAGAAATAGCTAGTCAACAATGGAAGGGGGCACAAACACTCGATCATGCCTCCCGTAAAGTACAAATTTCCCCAATATTTCAAATAATTTAAAAGAAATTATGGAAAATTATTTCAATACATGAAGCATCACACACTAATATGTAAATTAGTTGGAATTTGATCATGAAAGAGAATGATAATTGAATGGTGAGGAAAGATTTGTGGTAAAATATTAGTAGGAAAATGCTCAATAGTGTACAGGAAGAAGTTTTGAAGTTGATTGAAATTACATCATTGCATGCATAGCATACATTAGGAGAGACAATAATAAGGGTTATTTGGATATCATTGTAAGTGGGTCATTGTCCCCAGTACAAGAGCCCACATATATTTTTCTATCTTTCATCTTGAGGGTGGTTGTGTGGTGCATATAGGAGACCAAAGAATCCTTTAGGTTGGAGCCTGAGAACATCTTCAATCTTTAGGGTGGTAGAGTGGTGCAAGGTAGACAATAATGTCTCTCTAAGGTTGGAGCCTCAAAATACTTTAGGGAGGTAGGTGGACTAGGGGAAGATGGACCTTGTAGGGGGTTGGAGCTGATAAAACTAGGGGATTGGAGCCTCCTTCGAGTTGTTTTTGGAGAATCTTGGAAGTTAGATATTCATGATCATGTAATCTTTAAGACATATATTAAAATATTTTGGTGTTTTTTCTCTGAGAAGAGTTCCACCTAAAATTATTGTGTACTATATTTGATGTTGTGCATTTTTGAATGATGTTGTTAACTATTTAATGTTTACATGATATGGTTTACATTTTTAAAAAGTTCCCAATATTGATTAACAACCCCTCTTGGTGTTGCTAGATATTCCAACAATTGGTATGAGAGGGTGGATTTTTTCAATTGTAGCCTAACAACTCGAAGGAATATCTCAGGAGATCAAAGATGGGAGAGTCAAGGAATCACACATCCAAATGATCAAGGGAAGTCTCTGGTATTTCCCTAGTTTCAAGAGCTATTACATTGGATGAAGAGTGATATGAAATGATCATATGTTAAACCTAAAGTACAATTGATTATGCCAACAATGAAGTGAATGTTGACTTAGAGTGCTAAAAATGTGAGAACTACTTGAGAAGAAATACTTTATGACAGATGGAGAAACATAAGCAAGATGAAAAACAAAAGTGAAAACAATAAATGCATAGTGATACCATAGAACAAAATTGATTATGGAGTTTGCCCGTGATGGACTACGTCACTAGGTCCGCTTTGAAGATGGGCAGCCACTTTATTACGATTGAATTTGAGGAGGTCGATTACATAGAAAATTGACCATACTGTTTTTGCATGTAGGAACTTCTCACCACTATCATAAGAAATCTCTTTGAACCATCTTTTCAACGCATATCATGATTCCCAATTATGACTCCAGATACTCATGTTACACTAGAAACAAAACAACTTATATCCTCTAGAACCTACACATAAAACTCAAAACCACTCCTCCCCTGTTCATGAGTAAAAGAATGAATTTATAGTCTCAGTAGGTTCATTTAAACTCTTTTGGACTAAACTGGGCATGAATGGCTATCAAAAGGGTTCATGAGTCTTGGTGATACCATGGTTTGACACCTAGGGATTAGCTTCCATGGTAGTTTAATTAAATATTCCAAAACCCCAAGAAAAAACCCAAAATAGACCTCACGATAAGAGAAAACCATAGGCGGCTTGCTAAGGGGGCGGAGGAGGAAGGAGATTACGTGTGACCAGCCATGGTCTAACCCTAGGCTACCACATGACGGTAGTTTCTGATCATTCCGGCTAACGGTCAGCGATGATGTAACCATGTGACCTCACTTCCCGATTGTTACACAGTAATTTGTCACTGTCTCCTTGTGAGTCTCCCTACTGTGTCATGAAATCGAATCCATCATGCTCATGCTCTCTGAGTTGGCCAAATAACCCTCTATGCCAAAGTTTATTTGATCATCGCGACTGTTATTGAAATAACCGCGCTGACTGGTGGCTGCTAGTGCAATTGGTGCGTTGCGAGCGTGGAAGCACACGGGTTTTCCGCGCTAGTCGAATTTCATGTCCAACGCATCCTCTGTTTGTATTAAATCGCGGTAACATAGCCTCCCACATTACTGAGATGCGACGTCAACGCGCCAGTCCAGTTATTCACCCATGCTGATCCTGTTTAGGCGAATTTGTTCTAACAGCCAACCTTCCAGATGACTCCAGACCTGGTTGTTGGCCTTGTGAATGTCACCCTCCCTTCTATGGCATGTCTGTTCGTCATATGAGCCACTTTTCTTGGAGATAAGCTTATCCTTCCACCATTTATGGAGACTCCTTCTCCTATATAAGCCTCCACCATTGCCATGAGCAGCAAGTTTTTGCGGGAATAGTTTGGGACAGAGTGGAATTCTGATCCGAATTTAAACAGGAACGCAACAAATTACAGAGATAACCATATACACAAATATGCAGCGGAAATAATACTTCATTTCATTAATGGAAAATACTGAAATATGCTTACAATCAGAAATGGAAATAACTAGCTAGGGCGATGGTAGCTATCTCTGAGAAGAGATGTGTGGGCTACATGCCTCTGAACTGACTTACAATGAGGCTCGAAGGCCTATTTATTGTTGAGAAACAATGAAAAACCCTTAACATTCCAAAACCTAAACCTAGGAGATGAAACGCCAAACTGTGGGCCCCGTTTGGGGGTAAGTTGGTACATCAACTTCCCGGGGTCGTAACTTTAGCATATGATCTCCGTTTGACGCGTACAATAGCTCACTAGAAAGATCTATTCGAGCACTATCATTGTTGGAACGGGCAACACCATGGACCCGTGTTGCCCCCGGATTCCCCAAAAAACGTCGTTTAGGGCCTCAAAACGGCTCCGGAAGTTCAGGACCCGAAAAACTGCTAAAAATAGTAAGTTGTGCTACAATTAAGGAAACTGAAAATGCTGAGAGAAACAATGATGGGGGTCCAGATGGACTTGGCAGGTGGCCAGCAATATCCACCTGGATTATAACTAGAGCTCGAAGGCTTTCATTAGAATTCTATAAGAGAAGCTATTACATAGTTTAAGATCCTTGGCATCAAAATCCAACCCATATTACTTCAATTGATGAAGTATTTATACAACTTCCTCACAGAATATCTTGATAAAAATATCAAGAGTTATTACAAATATCATAAAACTTTATCACAAAAATAGAATACAAATAAAGGTAACTAAAACTATTTGAAGAGTTCTAATACTATCCTTGAGGATTTGTTTTTGATAAAGAAGAGAAATTTAAATTTGATTGCAACTCATATTTGATCAGGTGGCCTCCATGTCACTAACTGTCTTTGAGCTTTTTCCTCCGGAAATTCTGAAAAAATAGGGTCCTGTAATAACTTTGTATCTCCCAACATAATAGATGTTAGAAAACGGAGAGAAGCATTTGTAAATGTTCATGTTAGAAAAAAAACCCCTTTCATTTTTTGAAAATTCGTTTCCCCCTTCTTGGAAACTGCATTTGAAAACACTGACTAAGAAAAGGAGAATTCCAGAAAACATGCCTGCAAAGATTCATCCGAATATCCCAAACCATAACCTCTGTTACAAAACGGAGAGAGGTGTTTGTACAATAGAATTGTAGGAACAAAAACCTCCTCCATTTTCCCAAGATTCATCTTTGTTTAGCTACCATATTCTCTATAAAAAGGTGACTAAAACACAAAATGTCTGGAAAACATGCCTTCAAAGATGAATTTTTATCTCCAAAACCATAATAGTATTAGAAAAATGAGAGTGGTTTTCGTACATGAGGATGTTATAAACAAAAACCACTTTCTGTTTTTTAAAATTCATTTTCGTTTGTTTATAAACCATGTTTGAATTTACTTTATTACATCATTTAATCATGTTTAAATGCATGATTAACTAAATCAATCAGCTAATGAGACTTAAATTTACATTTTGAGGGCGCATTTTACTCTTGCAGACCCATTTATTATTTCTAAAGTACTAAAACCTATTATATAAGCAAATTTAAATTATCAAAACTAATCATGTTACAACAGCTGCTAGAACGGGCAAATTATTTTGCCTCTTTAATTTTGCCGGTGATCCTAAAAATTCGGTGGGAAAATTTTGACCATATTGTTTAAATAAAATGAAAAATCTATAAAAAAGGGGTTGTGGGCTGCCACCCCCAATGAAATTGTTATATGATATAGTCAAACAAGGTGGGTGGGCGACCCAATGGCGGACCCACCCAACCAGACGGCACAACATGGCAGAATACAATGGGACGACAGGGTTTGAATTCACGTCGCCCACTGGCCAGCCAGCCCAATGTGGCAGCCTAATCAAAACAAAAACAAACTGAATGCGCCTCTACCACCAAATTGTGTGAAACACCAAAATCGTTATGTAACCACAAGAAATTTCAAGTGAGGGCAAGGTTGGAACCACTGACCTCCCTTGCCCAACTTAACCCTGCCACCAATGGCCCAAGTGGCTTGTCTTTGTATTGTTTATGCAAAAACACATCTTTAAACCCAAACATTCATTCATCTGGGATAGAAGAGGCATCACTGAACCCAATAATAGCAAAATTCGGATGGCATGTTTTTGAAGACATAACCATTTTGAGAATATTCATTTTCCAGAAGCTTGAGGAATCTAAAAGATTCTCTGGGAGAATGATTTTTTACAAAGGGAGAATGATGCCAACTTTGTAGTCATTTTTATCAAAATTTTACAAGGAGCACGATGGTGGATTTAGAATGGTCTTCTGAGTAGCAAGATTTCAGGGAGCCATTAATAAGGAATATTTGGAGAATCTTTGAGATTCTCGAGGGTCCAAATATGACAGTATCAAAAAGGGGTCAAGTTTATAGTTTTTTAACATGATTTCGTGCCACAAATTCAACGATGATGTCTGTTTTTGTAACTATGATTTGCATTTTCATGCCATCCCCGGAAGTGGACGTATATGACGCGATGATGCTATGTCTTTCTTTTGATTTTCTGAGATGATGATTTTGTTGTTGACATCCTTGTTACCATTATGTTGAAAGATACTTGTATGCCATGTCATATGAGAATTTATTATCTTGTCATGCTAAGGGAGGGCCCATATGAGTGGGAGATCTTATAGGAGAACGTCTCATGGAGGGAAATCCCACTCTATTTGAGGGAGTTTACCCTTGTAATGAC
This sequence comes from Pinus taeda, assembly GCA_000404065.3. Lineage (NCBI taxonomy): Eukaryota > Viridiplantae > Streptophyta > Pinopsida > Pinales > Pinaceae > Pinus > Pinus taeda. The sequence goes on along the minus strand of APFE031077658.1, from coordinate 276,431 downwards.
AAATAATGTACCATGTACTTAACGTCATTCTTCAACATTTAATGAAGCAGCCTCCCCACTCTTAACATCTAGCCCGTAGACGTAACCCACACTTGGTGAACTTCATTATCAACTTGTTTGTGTTCTTTGCATTGATGGTTGTCATTATTTTTCCTCTTCTTTAAAGCACGCACATACGGTTTTTCATACTCTTTCACATGCAATTTTGTTAACATCACAGAATTAAAAGATCTTGGTTAATTCTAGTAGCGCAGAGAATCCAGATCAAACTATGAAAGCAAAGTGCCTATGGAGTCTCTGGTATTCTCAAATCCATCTTAAAGGTTTAAATGACATTATGGAGGGATGATAAATAAAGGAAAATATTTGGATATTCTAGAAGAAATTTAGGGAAATTTGTGTTACTACAAGATTGTTGCAAGATACCTCCATTCTGCTACACGAAACTTATAGCTAGCTTATTTCTCGAGTTAACCTGCCAAATTCCTAAGCTAATAAAATGAAAATGTTACGGGAGTTTTTTATATTAATTTTAATTTTTTTAGGATTAAATCTATGTGGAACCAAATTGAAAGATCTTCATTAGCATGTGCTAAAATTCAGCAGAAATTTACAACTAAAAACCAGAAATTTCATAACAATGAACTAGTAAGTTGATCTAAATACTCAAATTCCTCACCTAATAGAGTGAAAATGCTATGGGGTGAATTTTTTTTGATTAATTTGAATGTTTTTAAACTTCAACATAAGTGGAATAAACTCAAAATAGGTTCATCAACATGTGCTAAAATTCAACAAAAATTTATTACTGAAACTAGAAATTTCAAAATTATGAACTAGTAAACTAATCCAAGTAACTCAATGATGAATACTATTTTTTAGAGTTGTTATAAGGATGCTTCATAATTTTAACTATATGTATGACCTAAAAATCAAATTATTTCAATCATTTAACTAATTTAACCAACAATAAATGAAGCATGGATACTAAATGCAAAAATACGAAATGCAAGAATAAGATATGTACGTGACTAAGAAATGCAAAGAAGATAAATAAATTGTATAGTAAGGACCTAAGGCTCCTAGGATGGCCAGTCCCAACGATACTCAAATTCCTATGAGGGAAACCAAGGCTCAGAAGCTGGAAATGAAACCAAACTTCATTACTTAGATCAAATCAAGTACATCCCTGCTATAAATGAAAGTAGAATTGCTAAATAACAATTTTTCTTCACAAGCCCAAACATTTCATGCCCCTAGGAGCTAATTTGAATTGGTACTTATACAAATTGATGGGGAAGCATCCCCCTTGAAAGGAAGCATCTTTCCCCTCCAAAATCCCTCAAAACGTGGATCTAGTCCTCAACAATAGGAATCTTCGTTAAATATTGAGTTTTGATTTCTCTTGTAGGATTGAATACATCCCTAGATTTTCTCAATCAGTGGAGCTACAAAATTTGTTCAATAATTTCATAATATCCTATTCATTTGTTGTTCCATCGAAGAAAGTCCCAAAATTCTCTCATTCTACATATCTTCAAAATTCGCTCAATATTCTACAAGTTAATTAATATGAGGCACATAATAAGCAATTATCTCTAAACCTTCCTAAGAACTTATTAAAGCTAAGAAAACATTATTAAGTGTAAAAGGAGAGATTTAATATAGCCTCTATGTGCCTAGGAAAGGTTATATGGGCTTTATTTTGCACCGAATTGGGAAGCCCATCACTAAGTTCCAATGAGGCCTGTGTGCTTGCTTATGTATAATTTTTTAGGTGAGTGGGCCTAGTATACATATTATGTAAATACAATGGGATTAACATAATACCACCATGGTTGTAGATCGAGGTACAAAAAGTGTATGGGGGCTAGCACTCCATAATCGTAAAAGTGCTTTGATACATTATAATATTATAGTATATCATTAAAAAACATAAAAGTGGTTCTCCTATTCAATTGGATGTGGCTAAGTGGGGACAAGTGTCTATATGTGAGGGCCTAGAGGGTAATTAGAGACTCATAAGGGTAGTAGGAACTCTTGGAAGCCACATGGTCTGGGAAATACATGGTCGACCAATTTGGTCACCCTAGAGGTAGTGGTATCACCCGATTGACTGTTAGGGAAAAGAATGGGGTGCATTAATTGAGTGCGAGGCTAATGGGGCATATGAGATTATTGGTTAGAGATTGTTCTGATTTGGGGCCTTGCCCTTATTTGTTTTTGGTTGTGGATATGTACCTGGCTTTAGCAGGCGTTATCATCATCGAGTAATGTCACTAACTCGAGGGCGATAGAAAGCTAAGAGAGCACGAGTAACATTGTATATGGTTAGATGGTATGTCTAAGTCATATAGGTAGTCAACAAATTTCATAGATAAGTGATTGAAACAAGTCATCTACATGTTTTATGGATTATCTGTCATGTAATTTTACTATCTTGTCATTCTATATGTTTGTATATTGTGATTATGGTATCAGATTCAGAAGCGGTGGGATTGCCTAGTTGGGATACTAGGGGGTGTTACATAAGGCATTATTCTTATTGTATCCCTTTGATAATTCTTTTTCTCTTTTGGTAGGTAAACACCCACGGGGGATTTGAACTAGTGACCTATCACCAAGAGTGTCTTAACAGTGCATCCATTCACCATCAATCCAAAGCCCCATCGGCAATCTCTTTGATAAATCAATATATATATATATATAATATATATATATATATATATTATATATATATATATATATATATATATATATTCTTTCTCCCCCCTGCCCCAACCCCCCTCCATCACCATGCCCCCTAGCTACCCATCCCACTTGATTCCCTTCCCCTTGAACCCTCCCACATGAACAAGATAATGAAAAAAAAACTCTGTGATTTATTAACCTTTTAGCATCTATTAAATAACTAAATTGTATAAATAAAAAATAATAGAACTATACATGAAAAGTTAGAAATATTATTATACCCGAAAGCATTGTATGTTTTCTTTTTCCCATTTTTAAATAACAGTGTGAAAAATATTACATAGAATTAGATTTTTTTTTTCTATCTTAAAAGATAATGCCAAACATGTCAACAACTCAAAATAATTTAATAGCATATATGATCAACATCATTACCAACTAATTTAATAGCATATATGAATTGATACTTATACAAGTTGATGGGGAAGCATCCTCTTTGAAAGGAGACAACTTTCCCCTCAGAAATCCCTCAAAATGTGGATCCGGTCCCCAACAATAGGAATCTTCATTAAATTTTGAGTTTTGGCTTCTCCTGTAGCAAGGAACACATCCCTAGATTTTCTAAGCTCTAAAGTTTGTTCAATAATTTCATAATATCCTATTTATTTATTGGTCCATTGAAGCAAGTCCCTAAATTCTCTCATTCTAAAGAACTTCAGAATTTACTCAACAATCTCTCAATATTCTACAAAATAAATAATATTAAGCACATAATAAGAAATTATCTCTAAATCTTTTAAATCTTGTTTAGTTGTCCATGAATGTTGGCTTATTCAAGCTAAGAGTTCTGTTGGACCTCTTTGGAGCTCTATTTTTTGTGTCTAGCTAGTGCTTGGGCTCTAGTGCTTGAGCACCAGTGCTTTGTTCGTGGTGTTATGTATCTTGGTCAAACATAGTTTGATTTTCATTTGCATTATGAGACAAGCCCCATGCGATGTCAGTGCATGAGGAGAAGAAGGGGAGGATGGGGAGGATGAGCCCCCCAGGACCATAATCAAGCCCATCAGTAAGCACAAGAGGTTGATGAGTCATTTCACTCATATGTTCCTCTTGATATTCGGAGTAAATTTTAGAACCTTGAGACCATGACGGCTAGAGAAAGAAATTTCTTCTCATATTCAGAGCTAGTGGAGGAATGTGGGCAGTGGATTTCGGATACTAGCCATGTTAAAAAAAGTAGTATCCTTTCATTATTTATTTATTCAAAAATGAAAACCTTGATAGGAAGTATTCTTATGGAAAAATACGATGATAGGTATAATGTTTTTTTGCTAGCCTTGATGATGTGAAAATAGAATAGTAGAACTTGTGGTTCTATGTGGAGAGGATGGATGCTTTCCTTCCTCAAAATGAGTGTCATATTATATGCACTGGCACAACGTTTGGGCCTCTAGGATCTAGTGTGAGAGATGAGACAAGTGTCACTTCTTCTGATTCATAATTGTTAAATGTTGGTTGATATCACTTCTTTGATTCATAATTGTTAAATGTTGGTTGATATCACTTCTTTGATTCATAATTGTTAAATGTTGGTTGATATCACTTCTTTGATTCATAATTATTAAATGTTGGTTGATAGTTTTTTGTGGTATGATGACTCCATAGACACTGTAGTGCAAATGTTATAATTTTTGCAATTTTAGAGTAATAACTCTATTAGCAGATGGTCAAATTAGATAGTTTCCCAATAGGTAGGTTGCTCTATAACTCTATTGGGAGATGAACAAAATTATATAGTTTCCCATTCGTAAAATTGCTCTAAAAACCATATACGAAAACTTTGATTTTGTTAAGCTATACAATCTTACTTTAACTAACTATATATATATAAAATAAACACCATTATCAATTAATTATCTTGTGTGGTTAAACATTAACTTTCAAACGGTATCAAACTCCGGATCATTGTACAATTCTTTTAGTTTGAAAAAGTAAAACATGTTATATGAAAGCAAACTTTTTCATTCTTAAAAGACAATCTAAAACATATTACATAAAGGTAGACTTTTTCTATTTTTGAATGTGGGAGGAAATACGCAACTGACCATATCCTCCCGATATAGATATGTATATATATTCACAAAATATACATATATATTGATTACTTGGTTGAGACAATTGTACATTACTTGAGTTTTTTATTCTTTAGACTCTAACTAACCAGCACTCTGACACAGTCGTATGCGGCAGAGGGGATTCGGTGGGTGAACCTGCAACACCGGGTCAATATGTCTTTCGTTCGCGGACTTCAAAAAACTATTAAAACCATCGTTTACCATAGTTATGAAAGGGAGCAACGGTCTCCATTCATAATCAAATTCAGTCCATCTCTATTTATTTTCGAATAGAAGAAAAGGAAAATAGTGAGTTACAGGCATGGAATCCTTTCCGGCGTTAGCAGTTGCAGTACTAGTGATCTTATCATACGCGAATAGTATTGTTATTGTGCGTGCAAGTGATCCAGATCCTTTACAAGACATTTGCGTTGCTGATATGCAAAGCAATGGTAATGTTTCCATGTTGTAATTACATGTAATTTAATATGTATGTCTTGTGCGTTTGCGAATGTCTGCTAGCTGATCATGGGTGAATAACATTTTATATATATATTTTGCTTGATTTGAACTGTGCAGTTATTGTGAACGGGTTTCCATGTAAGAATGCGATGACGGTCACAGCAGACGACTTCCGGTTGAGGGGCCTAGATAAACCAGGAGATACCAGTAACCAGTTGGGATTCGTTGTAACGCCAGCTTTTGTAACGCAGCTACCAGGCTTAAACACCTTGGGAATTTCGTTGGTCCGCCTTGATTTCGCTGCTCCTCTCGGCCTCAACCCTCCTCACACACATCCGCGGGCCACCGAAATCTTGGTGGTGATCGAGGGTACTCTCTTGGTTGGCTTTATCACCACTAACAACACTCTGTTCTCCACAACGCTGGAGAAGGGAGACATGTTTGTGTTCCCTCGAGGTCTTGTGCATTTCCAACAGAACATTGGCCCTGTCAGCCCAATGGCCTTCTCTGGACTGAACAGCCAGAATCCAGGAACTCAACAGGTTGCGCCGGCCTTGTTCGGAGCCTCTCCTCCTGTTTCTGCCTCTGTGCTCGCCAGAGCTTTCCAGATCGATGAACAAAAGCCTTTGAAGCACAATGGCGAGATTTATGGTTTTATTGGGGATGGTTGGCGACCAATGATAATCCCTAATCATGATTAAAGGCCTCTCTCACAGGGTCCCTTCTGAAAGTGTTAGCTTCGAGCCTGATCGAATGACTTAGATTTTTCAAGAGATATGGTACAAGAATGTAAGGGGATTCCTAATAATTGAGCAGTCAGACTGACTACTTAACAACTAGGGAAATTTAGGTGTGCGTAGAATATTTCTACAGCCCAGCAAAAACATATTCAAAGGTAACAGGAGGCCAAAGTGAAACTGATTCCAAGAGGAGCTATTTCAGACAAATAGTCTAATAAGCCAATCTCTTTCTAAGGTTATGATTTTGCAGGGAATTATAGGGAGATTAAGATTTAATCTACCATACCCAAACCTTCCTATAATTTCTTTGAACATATGTAGAAACAAGTTATGAAAACACTAGAAAGACATATAAGAAACACAAAATTTTGTCATAACTAGAGCTGGAATGCTTTCATTAGAATTTTATAAGAGGCAATATTACATAGTTTAAGAGCCTTCGCATCAAAATCCAACCCATATAAGTTCAGTTGATGAAGTATTTATACAATTTCCTCACAGAACATCTTGATAAAAATATCAAGAGTTATTACAAATATCATAAAACTGTATTACAAAAATAGAACACAAATAAAGGTAACTAAAACTATTTGAAGAGTTCTAGTACTATCCTTGAGGTTTTTTTTTATAAATAAGAGAAATTTAAATTTGATTGCAACTCATATTTGATCAAAAGGCCTCCAAGTCACTAACTATCTTTGAGCTTTTTCCTCCCGAAATTCTGAAAAATAGGGTCCTGTAATACCTTTGTGTCTCCCAACATAATAAATGTTAGAAAACTCAGAGAAGTGTTTGTAAATGATGATGTTAGCAACAAAACCCCTTTCATTTTTTGAATATTCGTTTCCCCGTGCTTGGAAACTGCATTTGAAAACACTGAATAAGAAAAAGAGAATTCCGGAAAACATGCCTGCAAAGATTCATCCGAATATCCAAAACCATAACCTCTGTTACAAAATGGAGATACATTTTTGTAGAATAGAATTGTAGGAACAAAAACCTCCTCTAGTTTCCCAAGATTCATCTTTGTTTAGCTACCATATTCTCTGTAAAAAGGTGACTAAAACACGAAATTTCTAGAAAACATGCCTTCAAAGATGAATTTGTATCTCCAAAACCTTAACAACTGTTAGAAAACTGAGAGTGGTTTATGTACATAAGGATGTTATAAACAAAAACCACTTTCTGTTTTTTTAAATTCATTCTCATTTGTTTATAAACAATGTTTGAATTTACTTTATTACATCATTTAATCATGTTTAAATGCATGATTAACTAAATCAATTAGCTAATGAGACTTGAATTTACATTTTAAGGGCGCATTTTACCCTTGCAGACCCATTTATTATTTCTAACGTACTAAAACCTATTATATAAGCAAATTTAAATTATCAAAACTAATCATGTTACAACAGCTGCTAGAACGGGCAAATTATTTTGCCTCTTTAATTTTGTCGGTGATCCTAAAAAATTTGGTGGGAAAGTTTTGACCATATTGTTTAAATAAAATGAAAAATCTATAAAAAAGGGGTGGTGGGCTGCCACCCCCAACGAAATTGTTATATGATATAGTCAAACAAGGTGGGTGAGCCACCCAATGGCGGACCCACCCAACCAGACGGAACAACATGGCAGAATACAATGGGGCGACGAGGTTTGAACTCACGTCGACCAGTGGCCAGCCAACCCAATGTGGCAGCCTAATCAAAACAAAACCAAACTAAACGCGCCTCTACCACCAAATTGTGTAAAACACCAAAATCATTATGTAACCATAGGAAATTTCAAGTGAGGGCAGGGGTGAAACCACCAACCTCCCTTGCCCAACTTAACCCTGCCACCAATGGCCCAAGTGGCTTGTCTTTGTATTGTTTGTGCGAAAACACATATTTAAACCCAAACATTCATTCACCTGGGATAGAAGAAGCAGCGCTGAACCCAATAATAGCGAAATTCGGATGGCATGTTTTTGAAGACATAACCATTTTGAGAATATTCATTTTGTAGAAGCTTGAGGAATCTAAAAGATTCCCTTGGAGGTTGATTTTTTACAAAGGGAGAATGATGCAACCTTTATAGTCATTTTTATCAAAATTTTACAAGGAGCACGATGGTGGACTCAGAATGTTCATCTGAGTAGCAAGATTTCAGGGAGTCATTAATAAGGAATCTTTGGAGAATCTTTGAGATTTTTGAGGGTCCAGATTTGACAATGTCAGGAAGGGGTCAAGTTTATAGTGTTTTAACATGATTTCGTGCCACAAATTCAACGATGATGTCTGTTTTTGTAACTAAGATTTGCATTTTCATGCGATCCCCAGAAGTGGAGGTATATGATGCAGTGATGCTATGTCTTTCTTTTGATTTGCTGAGATGATGATTTTGTTGTTGACATCCTTGTTACCATTATGTTGAAAGATACTTGTATGCCATGTCATATGAGAATTTATTATCTTGTCATGCTGAAGGAGGGCCCATATGAGTGAGAGCTCTTATAGGAGAACGTCTCATGGAGGGAAATCAAGAAGGATTTAACAAAAATGCTCAAAGGAGTGCAAAGGAAAGGGAAAATGGGAGGCTTCACCAATTCCACCTTTCTCGCTCTCATTCCCAAAGAGAACAGGCCCACCTCTTTCTCCAGATTTTGGCCAATATCCTTATGCAATTCTTCTTACAATATTTTTACTAAAACTTTAGCCACAAGACTCAAGCCTCTTCTCCCAACTCTGATATCTGAAAACCAAGGCGGATTTATTTCTAATAGACAGATTCATGACTCCATAATCTTGGTTCAAGAAGCCATTCATTCAAGCCTCTCAAGACAAGAAAAAGGATTCGTGCTCAAACTCGATCTAGCCAATGCCTTTGATCGGGTTAGACATTCCTTTTTATTTGTTGTTTTAAAAAAAATGGGATTTGACTTCTCCTTTATGAACACCATAGCTACTTGTATCTCTGGACCCTGGATATCCCCCCTGATCAATGGTCGCCCATGCGAAGCATTCCAATCCTCTAAGGGTCTTAGACAAGGCTGCCCTCTATCCCCTTACCTCTTTATTCTCATGGCAGAATCGTTCAGCGAAGTCTTGGATCACAACAGAAGAGTTGGCCTCATAACCGGAATTAAATATGGAAATGGAGCCAAGAACATCAACCACTCTCAATTTGCAAATGATACTCTCTTGATTGGGGGAGCTTCGACCACTATTGCAAGGCGTTTCAAGACCCTTCTAGACCAATATATGGACTACTCAGGAGGGGCTGTTAATTATCAAAAAAGCTGCATCTATGGTTGGAATATAACCAAACAAGTGGCCCATAGTATTGCCAGCATATTTGGAGTCACTTACAAAATGAAGTGGGAACATTTCTCTTACTTAGGCATGCCTGTGAGCCTGGGGCCTTTGAAAGCGGAGACATCGAATGAGATTATTGACAAAGTTAAAAGGAAAATACAGCAATGGGGAACACTGTGGCTCAATCCGGCAGGTAGACTCATCCTTCTCAAGTCAGGTATAACTTCCCTTCCTCTCTATCGCTTCACTCTTTATCAGGCTCCTGCTACTTTCCATCATAAATTGGAAGTAGCTCTTCGACATTTTCTATGGCAAGGGGGAAAGAAAGAAAAGAGCAAGTTCAACTTGGTAAATTGGAAAAATGTAATTCAATCTCAGGACAGAGGGGGCTTAGGAATTAGAGCCCCAAGAATCCTTAACCTTGCCTTTGGGGTGAAAATGGTATGGAGGTTAATCACTGGACCCACAGCCTGGTGGAAACAAGTTATGGAGACCAAATATCTCAACTCTCCCAGGCAAAAGCTTCTTGATGCTAGCATACCCAGCAGAGACTCCTCCAAAATCTGGCGTCTATGTAAGAAAGCAATTCACATCCTCAAGCAAAATACCTCGAAGATCCCTGGGGGGGGGACAACATCAATTTTGCCTCAGATAGGATCATGGGGCTCCACCCCTTGAATACCATTGAGGAAGCAATTCCCATTATCCTATTTCTTAACAGCAGAGGCATTCACAGTCTTGGTCAAATCTCTAAATGGGATCCATGTTCTCATGCCTGGACGGGCTAGGCCTTCCCGGAGACACGGTGATTCTAGAATCCAGCCTTAATGCCTTCAAAACACATCTCCACAACAGGGCTCCTATCAAAAAAGATGAAAATGATGGTCTCTGTTGGGACCCCTCAGGATCTACATACACCATAAAGTCAGGTCACCATTACATCTGCAATAGCACCTTCCAGATGCCCTTGTGGAATCACTGGAAAATTACCTGGAGATCAGAAGCTATACCAAAAATAAAATTCTTTATATGGCTCCTCTTAAAAGGTAAAATTCTTACTGCAGAGAACTTAAGTAAAAGAGGAATCAATGGTCCCTCGAGATGTCCTAACTGCTGTACTGCTGAAGAAACAATGTATCATCTATTTGTAGATTGTCCCTTTACCAGAGAGTGTTGGAGTCAATTGTCCTCCCTTGGCAACGTAATTTGGCAGACTCAGCAAAGCATAGCTGAGACAATCTACGTTTGGAAGAAAAGCTGCCGTTGGAGAGAAAAACGGAGCAGACTAGTGAAAAGAGTTTGGGATACCCTCCCACATACCCTGCTATGGCGAATTTAGTTGTCCAGAAACAAAAAAAAAAAATTCAAGATAAAGATCCAAATGTACGAATTACATGTAGTAAAGCGAAAAGCCTGGCCCAAGAGGCAATCGCAATAAAAACTACAAGGAAAATCCAAGCAACAGAATTCACAGTGGAGGAATGAAACATCATCAGCTACATTCTGGAAAGACAATGCCAAATCCAAGGCGATCCAATAAAAGGCAAGCTGAATCACACACAGACCAGAACTTGGGAGATCAGACTTTCAGAATAGGAATTTAACATTTGGGTACAGAGGAGCAACTGTCATTCGCTCTATTTTGACGGAGCCTCCAAATCAAATCCAGGTCAAGCTGGAGCAGGAGGGCTAATCATGGATGAAAAAGGGAACACCATTCCCAGCTATGAATGGAGTTTAGGAAAAAGAACGAACAATAGTGCTGAGGCCCTGGCCTTATATCAAGGTCTCCTCCAATTGAAAATTTTGGGCATCAAGAAGGCTATGATATTTGGGGATTCCTCAATTATTATCAGCCTAATGATTCAGAACCAGAGCTCACCCAACTCCACTCTACAACAAGTCATTCACCGAAATAGACTCCTCCTTCAAAACTTCGAAGAAATTCAGTTCTATCACATTCTTCGTAATTTAAATAAAGAGGCAGACAATAGAGCAAATAGAGCCTATGGAAGACAGATTGGCGTTCTCAGATGCAACGCCGTTGAAAGCCTCCAACCCATCCCATGATAGCAGCTCCTAAAAGCAGCACCTCGCAAAATGCTGTTAAGAAAGCGTGCGATGGTATGACGTACTCAGTCTTCAGGACGATTCTCTGCAAATTTTTTGATCCTCTTCAACCTAGCATTTGTCTCGTGACTCGTCCTCCCATGCTCGATTCACTCCGCTCCATGCTATAATAATCCCTCTCCATCTTCACCTTAGCGCCCAACAGTTTTCCTTTTGCTCTGCAGACTCTTTGAGTAGAAATTTTCCTTGTGCGCGTGCGGAATATCTCTTGGTCGAACGGAAGATTCGAAGCCGGACGAGCCAGCTCTCTGCTCGGTCCATAACCACTATGGTAATTCATTGTTTAAGCTCGTTTCATTTCTTGTCTAATGCACCCTGCCTCTGTTCTTACAGGCTATCGACTCCACGACCCAGTATTTACACTCATCCTAGTCACTGTTGTTTTACCCCTTTCCAAGCTCTCCCTTATCTCTTGTCACAGCAGCGTTTACTCAGCTGCTTCATAGCCTTTTTTACCACTCAAGAATCCTGCCAAATACCCAGTCCGGTCTACTCTCCTGCTGACCTCTCAGATTAGGCAGAACATTATATCAACACCATTATCATATTTCCTGCCTACTCGCGCCCTTTTGAATTTCTCCACACTCCGCTTCTTAACGCTCGTTGTCTCCCTTTACGCCACCACTCCTCAACAAATATGGCACGTAGTGAAGACTGTCTGCACTGCGCAGACCTGCAGGCAGAGCTGGAAGAGATCAGGGCTCACCAGTCCATCCTGGATGAGCAGCATAGGCTTTTGGAATCAAGATTGGAGGAGTAGAACCGTCGGCTTGAAGACCAGAACAAAAGAATTGAAGACCAAAATCGCCTTCTGAACGAAAAATATAAGGCTGAGATTCAACTCTTTATGCATAGAGTCTCTTCTTTACAAGAGCAGTTTCGTCAACTCTCCAACCGCTGTGCTCATGCTGAAGAATCTATTTCCATCCTACAGTACATGATGTAGAAGAAAAAAGTGGTTGCAACCAGCTCCTCAAGTGTCAAGAAGGAAGAAAAGGATAATCAGCCAGAAGAATCCACTGCCAGACAAATCCGACACATAATGATCGACTAAATGCTTTGCAAATGCCTCTTTTTGTTGTTGACCTTTATAAGAAGTTATAGCTGCACTGTAATAGTTCGTAGCAAAAATAGTAGGACAAAGATCAAGAAGATAGCTATTTTTTGTAAATCTCTTGATCAAGATAGCCAATGGAAACCTATGTACTTAAGAAGACTGAACTCCCTCATCTTTTTCAGAACTTAATACAACAACCGAATTTGTCAAAAAAAAAAGAAAAATTGTTGCAAGATACCTCCATTCTGCTACACGAAACTTACAGCAAGCTTATTTCTTGAGTTAACCTGCCAAATTCCTAAGCTAATAAAATGAAAATGTTGCGGGATTTTTTTATATTAATTTTATTTTTTTTAGGATTAAAACTATGTGGAACCAACTTGAAAGATCTTCATTAGCATGTGCTAAAATTCAGCAGAAATTTACAACTAAAAACCAGAAATTTCATAACAATGAACTAGTAAGTTGATCTAAATACTCAAATTCCTCACGTAATATACTGAAATGCTATGGGTGAATTTTTTTTTATTAATTTGAATGTTTTTAAACTTCAACATAAGTGGAATAAACTCAAAATAGGTTCATTAACATGTGCTAAAATTCAACAAAAAATTATTACTGAAACTAGAAATTTCAAAATTATGAACTAGTAAACTAATCCAAGTAACTCAATGATGAATGCTATTTTGTAGAGTTGTTATAAGGATGCTTCATAATTTTAACTATATGTATGACCTAAAAATCAAATTATTTCAATCATTTAACTAATTTAACCCATAATAAATGAAGCATGAATACTAAATGCAAAAATACGAAATGCAAGAATAAGATATGTATGTGACTAAGAAATGCAAAGAAGATAAATAAATTGTATAGTAAGGACCTGAGGCTCCTAGGATGGCCAATCCCAAGGATACTCAAATTCCTATGAGGGAAACCAAGGCTTAGAAGCTGGAAATGAAACCAAACTTCATTACTCAGATAAAATCAAGTACATCCCTGCTATAAATGAAAGTAGAATTGCTAAATAACATTTTTTCTTCACAAGGCAAAAAATTTCATGCCCCTAGGAGCTAATTTGAATTGGTACTTATACAAATTGATGGGGAAGCATCCCCCTTGAAAGGAAGCATCTTTCCCCTCCAAAATCCCTCAAAATGTGGATCTAGTCCTCAACAATAGGAATCTTCTTTAAATATTGAGTTTTGATTCCTCTTGTAGGAGTGAATACATCCCTAGATTTTCTCAATCAATGGAGCTACAAAATTTTTTCAATAATTTCATAATATCCTATTCATTTTTTTTTCCATCGAAGAAAGTCCCAAAATTCTCTCATTCTACATATCTTCAAAATTCGCTCAATATTCTCTCAATATTCTACAAGTTAATTAATATTAGGCACATAATAAGTAATTATCTCTAAACCTTCCTAAGAACTTATTAAAGCTAAGAAAACATTATTAAGTGTAAAAGGAGAGATTTAATATAGCCTCTATGTGCCTAGGAAAGGTTAGATGGGCTTTATTTTGCACCGAATTGGGAAGCCCATCACTAAGTTCCAATGAGGCCTGTGTGCTTGCTTATGTATAATTTTTTAGGTGAGTGGGACTAGTATACATATTATGTAAATACAATGGGATTAACATAATACCACCATGGTTGTAGATCGAGGTACAAAAAGTGTATGGGGGGCTAGGACTCCATAATCATAAAAGTGCTTTGATACATTATAATATTATAGTATATCATTAAAAAACATAAAAGTAAGGGGTACCATTCCTATAAAATGGTGGTTCTCCTATTCAATTGGATGTGGCTAAGTGGGGACAAGTGTCTATATGTGAGGGCCTAGAGGGTAATTAGAGACTCATCAGGGTAGTAGGAACTCTTGGAAGCCACATGATCTGGGAAATACATGGTCGACCAATTTGGTCACCCTGGAGGTAGTGGTATCGCCCGATTGACTGTTAGGGAAAAGAATGGGGTGCATTAATTGAGTGCGGGGCTAATGGGGCATATGAGATTATTGGTTAGAGGTTGTTATGGTTTGGTACCTTGCCCTTATTTGTTTCTAGTTGTAGATATGTACCTGGCTTTAGCAGGCGTTACCATCATGGAGTAATGTCACTAACTCGAGGGTGATTGAAAGCTAAGAGAGCACGAATAACATTGTATATGGTTGGATGGTATGTCTAAGTCATATAGATAGTCAACAAATTTCATAGGTAAGTGCTTGAAACAAGTCATCTACATGTTTTATGGATTATCTATCATGTTATTTAATCACGCAAAATAATTAATTGATAATGGTGTTTATTATATATATATATAGTGAAATTAAGATTGTATAGCTTAACAAAATCAAAGTTTTTGTACATGGTTTTTAGAGCAACTTTACGAATGGGAAACTATATAATTTTGTTCATCTCCCATGAGTTATAGAGCAACCTACCTATTTGGAAACTATCTAATTTGACCATCTACTATTCTAATTTCACATCATCAAGGCTAGCAAAAAAACATTATACCTATCATCCTATTTTTCCATAAGAATGCTTCCTATCAAGGTTTTCATTTTTAAATAAATAAATAATGAAAAGATACTACTTTTTTCAATGTGGCTAGTATCCGAAATCCACTACCGACATTCCTCCACTAGCTCTGAATATGAGAAGGAATTTCTTTCTCTAGCCGCCATGGTCTCAAGGTTCTGAAATTTATTCCGAATATCAAGAGGAACATACGAGTGAAATGACTCATCAACCTCTTGGGCTTACTGATGGGCTTGATTATGGTCCTGGGGGGCTCATCCTCCCCATCCTCCCCTTCTTCTCCTCATGCACTGACGTCACATGGGGCTTGTCTCATAATGCAAATGAAAATCAAACTATGTTTGACCAAGATACATAACACCACGAACAAAGCACTGGTGCTCAAGCACTAGAGCCCAAGCACTAGCTAGACACAAAAAATAGAGCTCCAAAGAGGTCCAACACAACTCTTAGCATGGATAAGCCAACATTCAAGGACAACTAAACAAGATTTAAAAGATTTAGACATAATTTCTTATTATGTGCTTAATATTATTTATTTTGTAGAATATTGAGAGATTATTGAGTAAATTCTGAAGTTCTTTAGAATGAGAGAATTGAGGGACTTGCTTCAATGGACCAATAAATAAATATGATATTATGAAATTATTGAACAAACTTTAGAGCTCCACTGATTGAGAAAATTTGAGGATTGAGAAAATCTAGGGATGTGTTCTGTGCTACAGGAGAAGCCAAAACTCAAAATTAATGAAGATTCCTATTGTTGGGGACCAAATCCGCATTTTGAGGGATTTCCGAGGGGAAAGTTGTCTCCTTTAAAAGAGGATGCTTCCCCATCAACTTGTATAAGTACCAATTCATATATGCTATTAAATTAGTTGGTAATGATGTTGATCATATATGCTATTAAATTATTTTGAGTTGTTGACATGTTTGGCATTATCTTTTAAGACAGAAAAAAAATCTAATTCTATGTAATATTTTTCACATTGTTATTTAAAAATGGGAAAAAGAAAACATACAATGCTTTCGGGTATAATAATATTTCTAACTTTTCATGTATAGTTATATTATTTATACAATATAGTTATTTAATAAGATCTAAAAGGATAAAATATATCACCAGAGCTTTTATCATTTTCTTGTTCGTGTGGGAGGTTCAAGGGAAGGAATCAAGGTGGGATGAATAGCTAGGGGGCATGGTGTATGGAGGGGGGTTGGAGCGGGGTGGATGGAGTAATATCATATATATATATATATCTATTGTTTATCAGAAATGAGGGGCTTGGATTAGATAGAGAGAGAATGGGTGCCTGTTAAGACACTCTTGGCCGATAGGTCACTAGTCAATCCATCAGAGGATATTACCTACCAAAAGAGAAAAAGAATTATCAAAGGGATACAATAAGAATAATGCCTTGTGTAACACCCCCTAATATCCCAACTAGGGCAATAGTTCAAATACCCCGTGGGTGTTTACCTACCAAAAGAGAAAAATAATTATCAAAGGAATACAATAAGAATAATGCCTTGTGTAACACCCCCTAGTATCCCAACCTAACAAAAGAGAAAAATAATTATCAAAGGAATACAATAAGAATAATGCCTTGTGTAACACCCCTAGTATCCCAACTAGGACAATCCCACGGCTTCAATATACAAACATATAGAATAACAAGAAAGTAAAATTTAACTTTCAAAAGGTATCAAACTCTGGATCATTGTACAAGTTTTTTAGTTTGAAAAATTAAAACATGTTATATGAAAGCAAACTTTTTCTATTGTTGAATGTGGGAGGAAATACGCAACTGACCATATCCTCCCGATATAGATATGTATATATATTCACAAAATATACATATATATTGGGTAGACTTTTTCTATTTTTGAACGTGGGAGGAAATATGCAACTGACCATATCCTCCCGATATAGATATGTATATATATTCACAAAATATACATATATATTGATTACTTGGTTGAGACAATTGTACATTACTTGAGTTTTTTATTCTTTAGACTCTCACTAACCAGAACTCTGACACAGTCGTATGCGGCAGAGGGGATTCGGTGGGTGAACCTGCAACACCGGGTCAATATGTCTTTCGTTCGCGGACTTCAAAAAACTATTAAAGCCATCATTTACCATAGTTATAAAAGGGAGCAACGCTCTCCATTCATAATCAAATTCAGTCCATCTCTATTTATTTTCGAATAGAAGAAAAGGAAAATAGTGAGTTACAGACATGGAATACTTTCCGGCGTTAGCAGTTGCAGTACTAGTGATCTTATCATACGCGAATAGTATTGTTATTGTGCGTGCAAGTGATCCAGATCCTTTACAAGACATTTGCGTTGCTGATATGCAAAGCAATGGTAATGTTTCCATGTTGTAATTACATGTAATTTAATATGTATGTCTTGTGCGTTTGCGAATGTCTGCTAGCTGGACGAGTTTCGAGCTCGGGACCCCTTGCCCGCCTAGTTCACCGTTTACACTTTGTGATTCCCCGTTGCTCGATGTTAGGAATAATTTTTTATTTCCCATCTGTATCATTATTTATAAGTTTGTTTTAACCTCAAGTTGAAATTCCAAGAAATTCCAAGTAGCTCCATATTTATATGGTATAAAAATAACTTTATTGATTTTGAGTCTATGTTCAAATGTAAAGTTGGATTCCAGGTCTCTTAGTACCCAATTCCTGTTTTGTTTGTATTTTTCAGAACGAAAAAGCATCATTGTATTATATTGAGACTGTTTTGTTTTGTTTGTATTTTTTCCATAGTGAAAAAAGCTATATTGTATTATATAAGGAAGATAATGGGTCTCAAAAAGGTACATATTCATATGATTATGGGATATAACCATATAAGTCTCTCCAAAGAGAGAAAACATCACAAATAAACTAACATCAAGATTTATGTTGTCCATGTCCTTGGCATAGAATAGATTGCACTAATAAAGCCATCTATCTACAAATACAAGATCCACACAATCGCTACAAACAGTAAAAAAAAGACTCTTGGAGAACAACTGATATGAAGAGAAGATCAAAACATATCTGAGGAACTGCTAAACAAAATTAGAATACTGGGGCACAAAATTCCTATATAGTGAAAATTTCCTCTTTAGCAAAAACCTGCACAAACCAAAAACCTAGAGATAAAAAGAGACCATTTTCTGATAAAAAGTCTGCCTTCTAATTTTGTGCCATGCAAATGTGATTTATAGAAGAATCATCCATATCATCCCAAAAAGACATGATCCTGTTCAGCCAACCAACGAGGTGAGGCTTTGAAATGTTGATTTTCTTTTTCACAAAGTCCATCATTACCTTAGAATCTCCAAAAATCGATACAAGCCAAATTTCGTTATATAAAAAGTATGTATAAAAATAATTTCATTGATTTTAAGTTTATGTTCAAATGTAAAGTTGGATTCCAAGTCTTTTTGTACAGAATTTCTGTTTTGTTTGTTTTTTTTTTCTCACATTATTAGATAAAATAAATTTCGTTATATAAAAGGTCTTTGAATTATATTACCAAATGGTTTAATTTAATTGATTTAAATATTAATTATTATTGAAAATTAAAATTGATTATAAAATTATAAAATGAAATATCGTATTTGAAGAGAAAATTAAAATATATATTTAAAAAATTGTAAATAATATTTAAAGAATAAAAGGTAAATATATTTAAATGGATATATTTAAATTGATTTTTTTTGGATTAATCTTATGGTACATTGAAATAGACAAGTATTTTAAATATTTATGAAATAAGTTTGCAATGTCTCAACATTTTATTATATAAATTTGGAGGTTCTTTATAAAACAATTTTTACAAATATTAGAAAAAAATGATGTAAAAAACAACTTATTATGTAAGTTTGTAGGTGGGCTAAAAAACATCTTTTATAAATATTAGAAAAAATTATGTAAAAGTTAATTAAGATGATACATATCAATTTTACAAGAGTATTCTTAATAATGTGTGAGGATATGGCATTGGTTAAGTTTACAATGCCTTGCTAATTTATTATGTAAATTTGAACCAATATTTATGATGAGTTTGAGGTTATGGTTTTGATTAAGTTTACAATATCTTCGTAATTTATCATGTGAGTTTGGAGGTTTGTTATAAAACATTTTTTATAAATATTAGAAAAAATTGATATAAAAGGTAATCAACATGATACACATCAATTTCACAAAAATATTCTTAATAATGTTTGTGAGGCTATGATATTGATTAAGTTTACAATGTCTTGCAAATTTATCATGTAAATTTCAAATATGATTAAAAAATATTTTTCTATTAATATTAGCACATCTGTCAATAGTGGATGAAAAACACCCATAAAAATGAATGAGGGGTAGTTATAGGTTCCCTTGGTGAATAATATGAATAGAATACATACCCATTGCAAGTGGAGGAATCTCATTAGACGATGACACTTTCGCAAAGACATTTTTGACACCCAACCTCTTAATTTTCAAATTCTTCATAGTACATAGTTTTTATCGTTGCAGGTAGGCTGTTCTTTCCCCTCATGTTGGTTTAAATTTTGCATCTTTGTTTTGAGCGATCAGAGTCATTTCCCGTGTTTATTGCTGCATTTTGTGTTTTGCAAAGCATTCTGGTTTCCTCTAAAAATAATGTTTCATTAAATTTACACTTTCTGGTAGTGATTTTTGAGATGTTGGGATAAGGGTTTGGTAGATTAAGACATGCAGACAAATGTGCTTTGTTTGATCTTTTTTTATCTATTTGCAATTTTTTCAAAGGTTTTCAAACACATTGAGCTTCCTTTTCTTGTGTAGAAATATTATCCTTAAGAACCCTATATTGTCTTCTAGGTTTAAAGTTAGTTGTTAGAAAAAGGTGTTTTTGTAAGCATGTATGAATACTAGCCACGCCTTGTAGATCTCATGGTTGACTGTTAAGTTTTTTTGCTTCTTTTGATGGAATATTGAGCTGCATTTTAAGTTTTTGGTAGACGTTTTTCTGTGGTGTTGTAGTTTTACAACATCAACATTTTTTCGACATCGTCTCAATGCATTAAAATTGGAAGGATTCATCTCTTTGCTTCTATTACAGGAAGCCCTTTTTATTTTTTCCAAGTATAAATAAGATCGAGTCAAATATGACAACATTGTCTTGATGTAGATGGCCTACTAGAAGAATGATTGCTGGGTTTTTGAAATGTTTCCTCGTTATTCATGTTGTGCTGTCTACTTATGCCAAGTTTTATAATTTATTCGGTTTAACAAATATCTACTAATAATACATATGCCAGAAACTTGACCACGATAAACCTGCAATCGGTTAAAATATATATGCTAGAAGCTTGACCATATAGGCAACCTTTCCCTGGTAACATATAGGCATTTTCTGATACTCTTCATGGGGAATTTATTTTTTCTCAGGATGCCTTCTTGCATTTTCGATTGTGAAGGAAGAAGCTGCGAAATTGGGAACGGTGATTGGTATAAACCTGGGAACTACTTACTCCTGTGTTGGGGTTTACAAGAATGGTCATGTGGAGATTATTGCCAATGACCAAGGTAACCGTATTACCCCATCAAGGGTGGCGTTCACAGAAAATGAGAGGTTGATTGGAGAGGCTGCCAAAAACCAGGCCGCAGTTAATGCCGAACGAACCATCATTGATGTCAAGAGACTCATTGGGAGAAAGTAAGTACTCTGATCTCTGATTTGCCCATTCATTAGACAATTATATTTATTGCAAGTCCAATTCTTGCCTTGATATTGAACCCACAAGGGTGCCAGTCATGAAATTGGCATGTTAAGTCAAGGGTCAAGCAACATTCTGGTTGGGGTCAGATTAGGATTTGATTTCTGCCTTGTCCAAACTTCAAGAAAATGATTTAAAACTTTTACTTGATGAGCACAATTAAATGAAAACATTTCTTTTATATAGGTTTGAAGACAAAGAAGTTCAGAAGGAAACGAAACTAGTACCATACAAGATTGTGAACAAAGATGGGAAAACTTATATTCAAGTTGAGGTATGAGATGGAGAGACAAAGGTATTTAGCCCTGAGGAAACGAGTGTTACGATTTTGACTAAGATGAAGGAGATTGTAGTAGAATTCCTTGGCAAGACTATAAAGGATGATGTGGTGACTATCCCTGGTATGCTTTCTTTTCAATTTTTTTTTTTTTTTTATAAGGTTGTGGGTAACCAATTGTTGACTGCATTGTGACTGTTAATTTGTGGGCTTGCGCAGCTTATTTTACTGATGCACAGCGCCAAGCAACGAAGGATGTTGGTGTTATTGCTAGCTTGAATGTAGCTCGTATGATCAACGAACCCATAGTTGCAGCAATAGCTTATGGCTTAGAAAAGAAGGGTGGAGAGAAAAATATTGTTGTTTTTGATATGGCAATAGCACGTTTGATGTCAGCGTTCTGACTATTGACAATGGAGTTTTCGAGGTTTTGGATACAAATAGTGATACCCATCTTGGAGGTAATCTGTCTGAACTCTGTCTGGCAGTTTTACATTACGAATTCGAATACGTGCATGGTGGTTATCATTGACTTTTTTGGTTGGCTTTCGAGCTTTGAACTTACCGGGATGTACACTAATATGCAGAGGAGGACTTTGATCAAAGGATAATGGAATATTTCATCAAATTGATCAAGAAAAAGCACGGAAAGGATATTAGTAAGGATAGCAGAAATGAAATAAGACATTCAATGTGTTCCTTGTAATATAGATATAAACAAAACATCTACAGAAAAGTAATTGCACGATGATCCAGTCCAAGAAAACAAGGTTTTCCACAAACCAATTAACTCTTCTAGAAAAATTCAACAATTCCAATTTAATAATCCTATCGGCCTCTCTTTGTACCTTTTGGGACAATTGCTAGTATATATATATTTTGCTTGATTTGAACTGTGCAGTTATTGTGAACGGGTTTCCATGTAAGAATGCGATGACGGTCACAGCAGACGACTTCCGGTTAAGGGGCCTAGATAAACCAGGAGATACCAGTAACCAGTTGGGATTCGTTGTAACGCCAGCTTTTGTAACGCAGCTACCAGGCTTAAACACCTTGGGAATTTCGTTGGTCCGCCTTGATTTCGCTGCTCCTCTCGGCCTCAACCCTCCTCACACACATCCGCGGGCCACCGAAATCTTGGTGGTGATCGAGGGTACTCTCTTGGTTGGCTTTATCACCACTAACAACACTCTGTTCTCCACAACGCTGGAGAAGGGAGACGTCTTTGTGTTCCCTCGAGGTCTTGTGCATTTCCAACAGAACATTGGCCCTGTCAACGCAGTGGCCTTCTCTGGACTGAACAGCCAGAATCCAGGAGCTCAGCAGGTTGCGCCCGCCTTGTTCGGAGCCTCTCCTCCTGTTTCTGCCTCTGTGCTCGCCAGAGCTTTCCAGATCGATGACAGGCTCGTCCAAATTATCCAAAGCAGGTTCACATCCTCATGATCTTGATACTACTCGCTCTTTCCTTCCTTCAATTGAGGTGGTATTTATATACTTAAATAAAACCAACCTCCCGATGTTGTTATCTGAGTGAGGTAATTATAATAGCTAGACGCTGCGTTTGACACACGATTGACAAGACTTGGAAATACATATCAGTGTTAATTTGGATTATGAAATTTCTCATGTTAATCAGTTTTCAATTTATATTTAAAATTTAACACATTTTTATTAAATCTATTAAAAATGTAGTGTACTCAAAACTGCAGGAATGGTTTTGATTATAGAAAAAATTGAACAAAAGATCAAGTTATAAACATTACTCACACAGGATTTTTCCACAATTCGACGAGAAATATCATGTACAAAATATTGAACGAGCAATAGAATTCATTCTTCTTGGACGGCCTCTTGCCATTGTCATATTCACTTAGCTATCACTCAGATTATAACATGTTTGATCATTCTTAATTTCATATATATCGTCGAGATTAAAGAAAATCATACTAAATAATTAATTTATAACTTTATTATTAATAATTATAAAATGGAATATAACTTTTAATCATGGAAATTCTTATGTGGTAAAATGATTTTGTTACAATATTATGGTTTAATAATATTATATATATAATTTTTAATCATGGAAAATCTTAATTGGTAAACCAAATGACTAAAAAACCGTAACTGCTTTTTCATGTGTCAAAATATTATATTTATATTTTAATTATTTTTATAAAATTTTAAAAACCAAATTAAAAAAAAAAAGCCATAACTACCTTTAACATAAATTTTAACCTTCTATCCTTATTACTATGAAAAATATTCCATGGAAATTTTGTACAAGTTAAATCTCTACTGTTCACCTATCAGTTTTACATGCATAATGAAAAGGTAACTTGACCCCAAGATTGGTAAATTGTAACTTAACTATGATTTGAGCAATCAAAATAGGCCCATAAATCACACTTTGGTTGTATTAAGTGGGATTAATGATAGTTTAGGACATCTTTGCCTAAAATCAAATAAATTTCCAACAATAGATGCCTCCTTATGTATGAGGGTGGAAGCATATCATGTACCCAAAATATATCATCATTTCTTTTGTAAATTGTCAAAGAGATATAAATATATATATAGAGAGAGAGAGAAAGAGAAGGGATGAAATCCTATAGAGAGAAAAAATGATGTTAAAATGATATATGTATAGCATCTATTTACAAATGAGGCAAGCATACCCATACTCTTGAAATAATTGAGACAAGCACTTCATGATACCATGGATACTAAAGATAGGCCATGATACATTTAAAAATGAATGTTATTTATCTCTAAAATGTGTGATGTAACAATGTCGTAAAAAATGGGCAAAAAATTGCATCAAAGAGAGCACATTAAAAAGAGGGCTTAGGAAATGCAAAGAACTAAATGGATGTAATCTTCTATAGTTTTCTCTTCATCATCAACCTTTGATTATCAATTTGCTGCAACATAAGTCCATAATAGAATGTTATCCCTTTAGGCTCCAATACATGAAAATGTCATGAACATTTTCATTTTCTACATCATTCATGTTGTCCTCAACACTCAGTGTTTCAACTTCTATGCAGACTTCATCAAAACTTGGTGTTTCAAACCTTGCTTCAAGGAACTTTAATTTTTCTTCAAATTTTGTTTCTTGTTCTATGTCATTTTCTTCATGATCTCATTTTACTAGAGTTGGAAGATGATTTTCCTATTTACTTGCACACTCAAAATAAATGTTAATTTTATATCAGAAACATTTGTAGAACCATATTTCTTTTGTTCTTTCTACTCTACAATGAGAGATTTCTCCTCTTCCTCTTCCTTCTCTACCTCTGGCACTACATCATATTATTTATTTTCCACTTCTTTACCAACCTATGTTGCTGCAAATAGGTTGTCTTCCATACGAAAGTGGTCTTCTCTCACCAAATAACAACATATCAATGATATATTTATGTTGCATCATGTGGAACCACTTGTCACTAGTTAATTTTTCTTCATCAAAGTTAACATCAAAATTTTTGATTGTTGGATCCAACAAACCTCTTGTTACTCCATTGGTAGCTTTAACTATGCCAAACTTAGGTGTTGGTGGTAACACTCCATTACCATCCACTTTCAAGTGGGATTCACTAAACTCTTCATCTTTCTATAGATCTATTGTTATATCTCCAACTTCCTTTTAATTTTGAAGCACCGTTGCAGTGGTTTGTACGACACTACTATCTTCAACTTGATTACTCCTCGTTATACAAAATGGTGATGCGCAAAATAGTGGTAGCTACACATTTCCCTTTATGCAACAATGGTGGCTCAAGAATTTCGTAAATAACTGCACACCATATTTCTACTAATTTTATTTTTCCATTTATTTCTTTTAACATAATCTATTACACCAGCAAATTTAATCCGTAAATTTAATTCTTTATTTTTATCAAAAAATTATTTAACCCAGATTCCATATCTTGTATTTTCAATTTCATATATGTGTACATATGCTAAATTCTATAATAATTGTGATGCAAACTCATTAACATATAATCAGAATGACTGGGAAGCAACGGACTTGATAATAGAATTATCCAGAAATATCAACGACATTTTAAGTAGTAGACCGAAGGTGAAGGGTAAGTTTTTGAGTGTGAAGAAAGCAATAAGATTTTTCAATTTCCAATCTAATCCATTTATTAATATAATTCATATTAGTCTATGGCACACGTTAAATTCATTCTAGTACTTTTAATTATATAGGAAGATGTGGACATTTAAATTGAACTTGTCATGTTCAAATAAAAATTAAAACAATAAATATAATAACATTTAATTTTTAAAAACATGGAT
Source organism: Pinus taeda (assembly GCA_000404065.3). Taxonomy (NCBI): domain Eukaryota; kingdom Viridiplantae; phylum Streptophyta; class Pinopsida; order Pinales; family Pinaceae; genus Pinus; species Pinus taeda. The sequence goes on along the minus strand of APFE031077658.1, from coordinate 251,043 downwards.
AACAAGAACCATTGGCGATGTTATTGTTCTTTTTTATGTTTTTTTGCATGCAACATATCAAGGGTGGACCATTTGAAACTTTTCCTAAATAATTTGAAAGAAATAAAATATATTTAATTGTATCGTGTGCTAACGAAACATTATTTATAGAATTAAATTTTATTTAGAATTATTACACATTATTTTAAAATGCATCTAATTTTAGAAGCAATGAACTATATTAGATAATGAGTTTTTAAATTGAACTTCTAACATGTAATTTGATTTTATTTGTAAAATAAAAGTAGAACAGAATTACTAGTGTACAAATAAATCTAAAACAATAAAACAAAAATTATATAATATTTATAGATAATTTAGTGACAAATAACTAGAATTTTATAAAAAATAAATTATCAACAAAAACTAATATCAAAGTTATTTTTTTGGCTGTTGTTGTTCCTGTTTCCTGTAGGCAGTCCTTGGCTGCAAAAACTACGCCAGGGAACCAACTGAACTAGCGTTTAGGTTCAAGCTGGCCCTTGAACCAGAGGGGGCTCCCTTAGCTGTTACGAGGCTTTGTTTAACATTGTTCACCTATCACTGAACAACATCCTTTAAAGCACAATGGCCAGATTTAGGGTTTTAATGGGGATGGTTGGCGATCAATGATAATCCCTAATCATGATTAAAGGCCTTTCTCACAGGGTCCCTTATGAAAGTGTCAGCTTCCAGCTTGACAGAATGACTTAGTTTTTTCAAGAATTATGGTAGAAAAATGTAAGGGGATTCCTAATAACTGAGGAGTCAGACTGACTACTTTACAAATTGGGAAATTTAGATGTGTGTAGAAGATTTCTATAGCCCAACAAAAACATATTCAAAGGTAACGAAAGGCCAAAGTGAATTTGATTCCAAGAGGAGCTATTTCAGAGAGATAGTCTAATCAGCTAATCTCTTTTAATGGCTATCAGAAAGCATAAAGAAAAAACCAGTCAAAGAGGACTTATCTTGGACAAACAGTCCAATAAGCTAATCTCTTTCTAAAGGTTATGATTTTGCAGGGAATTACAGAGAGATTAAGACTTAATGTACCTTACCCAGACCTTCCTACAATTTCTTTGAACATATGTAGAAACAAGTTATGAAAACACTATAAAGACATACGAGAAACACAAAATTCTGTCATAACTGTAGCCAGAAGGATTTAATTAGAATTCTACAAGAGAAGCTATTACATAGTTTAAGAGACTTGGCATCAAAAGCCAACCCATATTACTTCAATTGATGAAATATTTATACAATTTCCTCACAGAATATCTTGATAAAAATATCAACAGCTACTACAAATATTTGAAAATTGTATTACAAAAATAGTACACAAATAAAGGTAACTAAAACTATTTGAAGAGTTCTAGTACTATCCTTGAGGATTTTTCTGATAAAGAAGAGAAATTTGAATTTGGTTGCAACTCATATTTGATGAGGTGGCCTCCAAGTCACTAACTGTCTTTGAGCTTTTTCCTCCCGAAATTCTGAAAAGTAGGGTCATGTAATACCTTTGTGTCTCCCAAAACATAATAGATGTTAGAAACATGAGAGAGGGTTTTGTAAATGATTATGTTAGCAACAAAAACCTCTTTCATGTTTTGAAAATTTGTTCCCCCCTGCACGAAAACCGCATTTGAAAACCATGGCTAAAAGAAGGAAACTTCTAGAAAACATGTATGCAAAGATATCCAAATATCCCAAACCATAACCTCTGTTAATCTGAGGAACAAAAACCTCCTCTAGTTTCCCTAGATTCATCTTTGTTTAGCCAGCATATTCTTTGCAAAAAGGTGACTAAAACATGGAATTTCTAGAAAACATGCCTTCAAAGATGGAATTGTTTCTCCAAAACCATAACAACTATTAGAAAATTGAGAGTGGGTTTTGTACATGAGGATGTTATAAACAAAAACGTCTTTCCATTTTTGAAGATTCATTTTAGGTTGTTTGTAAACCATGTTTGAATTTACTTTATTACATCATTTAATCAAATCAACCAGCTAATGAGACTTAAATTTACATTTTGAGGGTGCATTTTACTCTTGCAGACCCATTTATTATTTCTAAACTACTAAAACCTATTATATAAACAAACTTAAATTATCAAAACTAATCATGTTACAACATTGGCTCCAATGGGGACTGCTTTCCCCTGTGGGATGCACTGAACTAGTAGACTGGTTGCCTTTTGGTGTTGGGCATGGAGTCATACCATAAAACCACCAACCACTAATTTTCCATCTTATGTCGAAATATAATGAATCTCCATGGATCAGTGTTTTCATTTGAATACTCTGTTACTGCACACTACACACTACAACCTAAAACTGTGCAATGCAACCATATGCTTGCAATAATTCCGATACTCTTTCATACTGAAATTTGAAAACTGAAAATTTCTAAAGTCTGAAAATATAAGTTGATCTATCATATACTCTTCAAATCACACCACTCATAAACATCGAACACGTTGATCTACTACATATTGAAACTCAAAAAATCTATTTAATCCCCACACCTTTATCTAACTGAACTGGAAAAATTTACACTATTAGGTGTAATCCGCTTTCCAATGTAACCAAGTGCGAAGTGGATTTATTGACAAACCATGTTGGGAGGAGCTGAAAATCTGAAGAATATATGCAATATGAACATAAAATCCCATGGAAAACTTATGCTCATAGGTGTACTTTAAAAGTTGCATCCTCTGTAGACATTTTAGATTTTTGACCATGGCTAACAGGGAGAGACATATACTACTGATTGAAAGTATCAATGAACCTTTCATAGCAGTAAAGGCAGCTGAAATTTTGAAACAGCGGGATTGGTCACCCAGTGGAATCGCCATATGACAAAGTGGAATCTCCAGGTGAAAGAAATGCAACCAATAATAAATGTCTACTCCTTGTTCACCAGAAAAGAATAGATCTAATATTTATCATTCCCCAAAGAAATATATATTCGTTACTTCACTCCCCAGCAACGATGCTTTATTTTGTACCTGTTTCTCGTAGGTAGTCCTTGGATGCAAAAACTATGCCAGGAAACCAACTCAAATAGCCTTTAGGTTCAAGATGGCCCTTGAAACAGAGGGGGCTCCATCAGTTATTACGAGGCTTTGTTTAACGTTGTTCACATGTCACTGAACAAGTGTCATCTTCGAGCCTGAGAGAATGACTTAGATTTTTCAAGAAATATGGTACAAGAATGTAAGGGGATTCCTAAAAATTGAGTAGTCAGAGTGACTACTTAACAACTAGGGAAATTTAGATGTGTGTAGAAGATTTCTACAGCCCAGCAAAAACATTTTCAAAGGTAACAGGAGGCCAAAGTGAAACTGATTCCAAGAGGAACTATTTCAGACAGATAGTCTAATAAGCTAATCTCTTTCTAAAGGTTATGGTTTTGTAGGGAATTACAGGGAGATTAAGACTTAATCTGCCTTACCAAAACCCTCCTACAATTTCTTTGAACATATATAGAAAAAAGTTATGAAAACACTAGAAAGACATACAAGAAACACAAAATTTTGTCATAACTTGATCGGGATTTAAAGAGGAATGCAATAAAATACAGAGATAACCATATACACAAAGATGCAGCGGAAATAATGCTTCATTTCATTAATGGAAAATACCGAAATATGCTTACAACCAGAAATGGAAATAAACCAGGGCGATGGTAGGTTATCTCTAAGAAGAGATGTGGCGGCTACATGCCTCTGAACTGTTCCGAACTGTGTTACAATGAGGCTCGAAGGCCTATTTATTGTTGAGAAACAATGGAAAACCCTTCACATTCCAAAACCAAACCCTAGGAGATGAAACGCCAAACTGTGGGCCCCGTTTGGGGGTAAGTTGGTACATCAACTTCCCGGGGTCGTAACTTTAGCATATGATCTCCGTTTGACGCGTACAATAGCTCATTAGAAAGATCTATTCGAGCACTATCATTGTTGGAATTGGCAACATTGGTCCATTCCATGGACCATGTTGCCCCCGGATTCCCCAAAAAACGTCGTTTAGGTCCTCAAAACGGCTCTGGAAGTTCAGGACCCGAAAAACTGCTAAAAATAGTAAGTTGTGCTACAATTAAGGAAACTGAAAATGCTGAGAAAGACAATGGTGGGGGTCCAGGTGGACTTGGCAGGTGGCCACCAATATCCACCTGGATCACTTGCCAAAACAGGGATTTTTTCTGGGAAAGACTCCTAGAAGTTGATTTCATCCAAGCTAAAAATTTGATCATTGGAGGTGATCTAAATTTCTCTTTAGGGATGGCGGAATCCTTGGGTAACAGGACCCAGACTGACCCCTTAATGGCCTAATTTGAAGTTTTGTTGGATTTTCATGACTTCCTGAAAATTGAAACGGCAAAGCTATTATTGACTTGGAGGAATAGAAGGACTGGGGAGGATGCTTTGACCAAAAGACTAGATTGGTTCCTCATAAGGGCTCCTCTGTTAGCCAGACTAAATCACATTCGTCAATGGGTGGGATCAAGGGGGCAATTAGACCATTCCCCGATTTTCTTGGAGATTCGGGATTCCAACCATAAACCCCATTTGCGTTTTAAGTTCAATTCGACTTGGCTTGCTGAAGAAGAATTTCAAAAATTAGTAAGAGAAAATTGGACTCACTGTAGCCCTGATAACATATCCTCCCAGACCGAGGTTATTGCAAACAACTTGGCCCCGTTTAAAATTGAAATCACTGAGTCAAAGGAACAACTAATAAAACTGGAAACTGAAAAGATCAAATTGTTGAGACAGAAAGAGGAAAATTGGTGCTTAAAAGGCAGAGTGATTTGGTTAAAGGCTAGGGATGAGAACTCCAAGATATTTCAACCATATGCCAGAGGGAGAACGCCCATCAATAAAATTTGGGAACTACAAGATAACTCGGGCAGGGAGGCTAGTACTTTTAATCAGCTTGCTGATATGGTAATAAGTCATTTCTCACATATTTTCAAGCCACCTAGGGGTGCCACCCTCCCCGAGATCCTCCACATCACTAAGGCTCTCCCTAGATTTGTTGAGATGGAAGAAGCAGAGGCTTTAAATGAGCCTGTTTCACTGGGGGAATTGGAAGAAGCACTGAAATGCTTCAATAGGGACAAAATATCAGGGCTAGACAGGTGGCCCATGGAATTCTACAACACTTTTATTGAGCTCATAGGGCCATATCTTCTCTTGGCCATTGAGGAATGCATAATTATAGGCAGGATGCACAAGGGATTTAACTCGACCTTCCTGGCCCTCATCCCTAAAGTTGACAAACCCCTTACTTTTGACGACTATAGACCCATATCCCTCTACAACTGCATCTACAAAATTATTTCCAAAATCATTTCCTTTTGTGTAAAACCAATCTTATCCAGGATGATTTCCAAGGTGCAGTTTTCTTTCCTCATCCACTGTCAGCTCCATGAAGCCATTTGGACCGCTTAGGAAGGCCTCCACTCGATCAAGGAACATAACAAAAATTCCATTATCGTCAAGATCGATCTTTCCAAAGCCTTTGATCGGGCTAGCTGGTCTTATCTGCATCTCATCCTCACTCATATTGGTTTCCCTCATTCCTTCATTAACTGGATCATGTGTTGTTTCTCTTCTACTTCCTATAGTTTTCACATCAATGGGGTTGCTTTTGGTTTTTTTCATGCTGAACGTGGCCTGAGACAAGGATGCCCTCTATCCCCCCTTATTTTTCTGTTGATCATGGAAGGTCTAAGCAAATTGATAAAAAATGCTCGCTCTGTTAGAGCTTTGGGGGGAGTCCAGATATCAAACATGAAAACTCTCTCATATATTGTTTGTAGACGATGTTCTTATTTTTTTAAATGGTTCTTTACATGATTCCTCTTGTTTCAATAACATTTTATCACTGTTTTGTAAAGCTACAAGTATGGAGCCTAATTATGACAAATCCACCATCATTTTTGTGTCATGCCTTCAAAACGAGGAAAGGTATGTGTTATAACATTTCGATTTTGTAAGACAAGAGCTAGATTATGGCCTTAAATATCTTGGGCTCAGGATGAAGCCAAATGGGTACCGCAGCGCCGATTGGTCTTGTCTTATTGCAAAAATTTAAAGCCGCATAAACATCAGGCAGCAACGATGGCTCTCCAAAGATGGCAGGCTTACTTTGATTAAATTGGTGCTTGAGGCCATTCCAGTTTACTGGATGACTCTTGCCTGGATTCCTAAAGGTATTCTCAATAGAATACAACATATTTGTTGTAGATTCCTATGGTGGGGTCAAAATGTGGGTTGGACATTTGCTTGGGTTCGCTGGGACAGGATTGGAAAGCCAAAAAATGGGGTGGATGGGCAATAAAGGATCTCTAGTTTTTTGCAAAGGCTCTGGCGGCCAAGATGGGTTGGCGAATTATCAAATTTGAGAGCCTGTGGAAAGAGGTGGTCTATTTTAAGTATATCCATCCCCTTTCAATAATTGATTAGATTTCGTAGACCTTTCTAGTCGTTACCTGGTGCTTCCATCATCTGGAAGGCCATTACCCAATCTTTAAGTATAATCAAGGATGGCTTGGCGTGGAGTATTGGAAATGGAAAATAGGTTAGAATAGGCACTGATGCCTGGTCTGGTTGTGGCAATGCTCACATTCTTCTGAGGGATTTGAGGCAATTTATTTCTGGAACCAGTATCACCTAGATTCCTCAAATTTTCGAGGTTGGGCATTCCCCCTGGGCTCCACAGAAATGGCTGGACTATAGGATCCTGTCTATTCTGGATAGATGGAGTAGATTCTGGCACTGGTTCATTGGTGCGTTGGAGGAAGTCAACATTAGATTATCAAGGCGAGAGGACGAGATCATCTGGGCCCCTGCTCCTCATGGTAGGTGCTCTTCTAAATATGGATACACGACCCTTATGAATGCACAGGATATGGAGATATTTGTTGGTGGTGGTACCACCTCTGGAAACTAAAATCTCCTCATAAATCACAATTTTTCATGTGGTGTATCCTCTCGAACAAGGTTCTAACAGAGTTAAACCTTATGAAACAGGATTTCCAAGGTCCCTCCAGATGTTCCCTTTGCCATACCAATGCCGAGGATGCAGACCATTTATTTCTCCATTGTACAGTTACCACTCAAGTTTGGTCCTCCATTATCAACTCCCTCAACATGAAGAAAAAATGGGAGAGTCAAAACATTGAGGAAGCATGGCTTCGTTGGTGGTCTGAGGTTCCCTCTCAAAAAGCAACGAGTCTCCCTCTGATTGTTTGTTGGGGCATTTGGTTAAATAGGAACCACCATATCTTTAAAATTGCTCAAATCAACTGGTCTGCCACCTGTATTGTTTCCAACTACAATCTGATACCTGACAATCCCGATTGTCAGCATTCTTAGGTCATCACGCTTGAAAGTATTGATAAAACCTCTCCTTGGGCTTATTTTGATGGCTCGACACAGGCTGTGGGTTGTCGGGGGGGTTGTTCTCCACATAAACGGGCACCTTTATTTCAGAATTAAAGTGGGGCTAAGGAGTGGCACAAATAATTTTGTTGAGATAAATAGTTTAAGACACCTGGGGCTAGGGGCACAAATAATTTTGTTGAGATAAATAGTTTAAGACACCTGGGGCTAGGGAGGGGCACAAATAATTTTGTTGAGATAAATATTTTAAGACACCTTCTACATTTTGCGTTGGAACAAAATTGTCACAAAATACAGATTTTTGGGGATTCACAGCTTGTTATAAATTGGATCAATAATGCATATCGTTGTCACTTGCACACACTCAGGGATGCACTCGATGATGTCATCACTCTAAAATCACAATTTGATTTTATTATATGCTCTCACATATACATTGAAAGAAATGATATTGTGAATCATCTTTCCAAAGAGGTCGCGCAGCTGAACAAGGGGCAATGGATAATTCAGGAATTCAGAGATGGCGCATTTTCCTAGTTTTTCCATCATCCATTCATCGAGCTTGATGGAAATATTTCAAAATGATCCTATGGTCATTCCATGGTTTCTTTTTGTCTTACTCAGTTTTATGGACTCCTTATGGATTATGTTAATACTACTTATTTACTTTATGCAATTTTATGTTGATATCTGTAAATATTGTAATGAACAATGATTGTTCTATTCACAAGAGATTGTATCTCATACATGTTGAGGATACAACATGTAATTTTCTTAAGTTACTTAATGAAAATTGTGCTTTTTTCCTTGGAAAAAAAAATTATTGTAATAGTTTTATTGTAATATTATTTTTATTATTATATATTTAACAATGACTTGGGTGTTAGATACAAATGAAGCATTCGAAGTAGATCAACTGCATTTAATTAATTAAATGTGATTGTGCTAGCTAAATAAATATTATTGACAATAGCTTCTTGATTAATTCATTACTTTAAACATTAGAAATGAAAAAAAATAATTATAATTATAATTTTTAAAATACATATTAATTTAAAAATCATATTTTAAATAATAATTATAATAATAAATATATTTTTTAATGATGCTTCATTCATAAGTATTATTAATAAACAAACTTTAATTTATTAAATTTATAAAATCAAATTAGTTGTGATATCATATTTATATTCCAATATTTTATGAACCATTTAATTATAGTTGATTTTGTAGCCGAATTAGTTATATATTTTAATTTTATTATAAATATTTTGAAATTTGTATTTAATGGTTACATGTTGTAATATAGGTTTTCAATATTAATTGCAAAGATTAATTAGATATTATCTAACTCTTGTATTATAAGTATAGGTCACAACTTTCTGATTTCTACGCTTGACTATGACTGAATGAATGAATGATATTTTAACGTCCACAAGACTAAAAATAGTCCAACCTCCCTGTTTTTTCCTTTTTCAATTCAAGCATTTTCTTACTCAAATTGATGATGAGCTGACCCAACCTTCTAATAGTCTCCTCACTTAAAAAATAATGCCAAGGAATTGATGCTAACACACTGCCATAATTTTCCCTGATGTCTCTGAAAGCATCACATTTCAAAATGAAATGATTTTCTGATTCCACTACCCCAAAAGTGCAAAAAGTACCCACTCATTCTTCCCAATATTCATTAGGTCTCTTCCACCGTCCTGTTTCACACCAAAGTCGATGTGAGTTAGTTCTTAATTGATAAATAAGAATATTTGATCTCCATGGAATGCTAGCTCCAATGTAATTTTTTGTTGGAAATCACAAGTGGGGTTGAATTCCTAAACATAGTACTTCTTCTTTCTACCCAACTCTTTTCACCACATATGCTTACGGACTTCTCCATAACAATTTTTTTTAACTCCTTTCTATTTGTGGGACATTCATTGAGGTAAATATTCCATTCTTGCATCCATTTTTTGTTTTGTCTCATCCATGATTTTTTTCTTTCACTCATGCCTTCATTGAAGATAACTTTCGGTCATCTACGTACTCTCATTTACTCAATTCTTTTTAGATACCTTATAAGACGCACCATAGCACTTGCTTCGATAGGAGTTGCCCTTGTTTCACTCAACATTATCTCATAAGGACCTGAATTTTTTTATTCTAAACTTGCTCATGATCAAGTGTTTTTGGATTTTCTCAGTTTGTTTCCATTTTGAAACAAGGATGCTTCTAGCCCAAAGTTCACACCCATATAATATCACTGGACAAACTAGGATTCCAAAAAGCAATTTAATCATTTTCCAATCCCATAGCTTTGTCTCTCGACATCTGTTTTCAAAGAATAAAGTATGCTAGCTTTGCTTCCTTTTACTAGAGAAAATAAATATTTTGGTCTCACTGGTATTGACTTGCATCCCCACTGCTTTCCAAATATGTTCAAGGGCATATAAGTGCATCTGAAATCCATGGGTCAATTTAGAAATCAATACAAGATCATCATTACATAAAAGAAGCTTTGTCACAAACTCCCTCAATCGAACACCTTCCCCACCTTGCAGATTTAACCACTCTTCCAATTTGTCAATATATAAACCAAAAAGGGTAGCCTTACTTGACTCTAATGTCACTTCTAAAACTTTCTAAAATGTGGGTTGAAGTTCTAATTTTGAATTTCACCTCTTCATCATAAAGCCTATGGACAACATATCTATAATGCAAAGGAATTCCAAGTTCTGCCATTCTACCCCACAACTTATCTTTAGGGACAATGTCAAACGTCTTTTTGAAGTCAATAAAGAAGCAAAATACTTCTTCTTTGTACCCCCAAACCTTTTCAAGAATGTGTCTTAGCATGATACAATTATCTATTATATAATGCTTCGGCCTAAAACCCGCTTGGCCTAAAAAACTAGAAACGTAGTTTTTTTAGAGTTTTGTACAATTTAAGTTTGTAAGACTGATTTTTTTTTGTAGTGACTATTTTTTAGACATGTTTTATAAACACTTTTTTTAATGTTTTCTATAGGCAGGGACTATGTTGCTCGCAACCCTTGTTTGGATAAGAATTTAGTTAGAATGAATATGTATGAACTATCTATGCAATAGAAAAATATTTATGGTAATTTTACAATTATAGTTTCCACCTATTAAACTTTGTAATTAAAAAAAAAAAAATTAATTTAAAGTGAGTCGTTTTGCATGTAGTTTCTTATATAGATTTTTTAATGTAAATTCACCAATACATTATCTATAACAAATATGATTTCATGAAAATAAACATCATGATGATAACTATCTAACAAACATAAACACCGTCTAATATACAAATTCAAATTCGCTAACATCATCTAATTATATACACCTCTAACACATATAAACATCATTAGCTAGCACACAAATCTAATAATCTAACAAGGTATCATTATCGTGATCACATCTAACAAAACACAAGCATTGTCTAACATCATCACCACACACATCCTCAAATATACGTCTCATGTGGTTAAATAAACGTTGTAACATACACATATATCTGCAATCACATTAAATGAACATATCTAACATGACCTAGCAATATACACATCAACACCAACATATAAATTAAGTATATTAACATGAACTGAAAAAATGCAGCTTATATGTATATATATATATATATATATATAGAGAGAGAGAGAGAGAGAGAGAGATAAACAAGTCAAATAATTGCATCAATTCAAATAACTAAAATAAAATATTTGATACAACAGTAGTAGTGGTAGCCTAGTTTGTAGTAGAAGATGATGGATGGTTAATTGCCTGATCAAGAGTCGAACTATGAGGTGGAGGAGGAGGTGGTTGGTCTGTTCTCTGAGGAGAAACTTGAGGTAGTGGGTGTTCATGAGGTGAATGGGGAGGACTAGGTGATCGAGTACTACCAGAAGGATCACCACCATGATCATCATGATTTGATAGAGTATTATTGGGTGAAGAATTTGTATTTGCTGCATGGTGGCGATCCCTCCTCAATGCTGGTATAAACTTGCTAGCTCCGACAATATGACACATAAGATTCATCATATCATGCGAAAAGTTCATCCAAAGCTCCAGGAGCCTAGGATCTACCCTGATGTCTCAAGTCGTCGCAGGGTAGACTCCCACCTCAACCAAAACTCTAGAGAGTCGGTCACCCAAATCCATCCTGAATCCAATATCAAGCCTATGGTGTGGATGCATGCTCAGGTGTATCTGATCAGGACGTTCGGCCTCACCCTACGCAGCCACAAACATTATCGTCGATCCATCATTGCATAAGGACACGGAGCCAAGATGAACATGTGGTGTATCATAAAAACTTACACTGAAACATGAAGACTTATAGCTTGTAGATTTGATTGTAAAAAATACACAGAGGTATGCAGGTGACCTTTCATGAATGGGCATGTCTTTTAGACATGCCTTTTCACCTAACTTAATGACTATTTAACCTAATTAATATGTAATTATTTAATATTTATATTTATTTTATTTATTCAATTGTTATGAATTATATTCATAACATAGCCTTTTCCTTTGGAAGCTTTGTCCTCATAGCTTTTAATGGTGGGTTTTTCTTCACTTAATGTATGTCATCTCAATATATGTAACGTGACCATCCTCTTACCTTACAGCTAATCAGTGATATTCCTTTAGATTATATATAATAAATAGATAATAGATATATATATATATATATATATATGATTGATAATTTTGGAATATTATTATATACTATATATGATATATAGTTATTATATATATGGGAAACATCAACCAAAAAGTCACGGCATTTGACAGTAACCACTCCCAAAAAACCGGCGAAGTATTGAACCTATAAACAAGATTTGAACCCCAGCGTGAACCGCAACGTTATGATGAGCCTTTGTCGAGCCTAGTATATAGTAATAGATGTGGGGAGTGCTTTCAAGATGTATTTATTCATAATCAAGTGTTTGCCACTGAATGAATTCACCCCCTCTCGTGGATGCAAGAGTGCATAGTTCAGAATTAGATTAGAAGACTTTATTGAATGGAAGTAGTCATGCACCAGTATAACGTTAACAACCTGGGTGCCATATTTGGCACAGAGCTTACACAGAACCTTCATTACATTCTCCAGCGTCGTGTAACGATCGCCATATTCGTCGTCATTCGAATAAAACATAGAAACCAAAGTCCTCAGTGCCTGGCACAATGGGTATATGTAGAAATCCAGGCAGATGTTCTCTTTGCTTGCGCCAAGAAACCCATTGGCAATATCTGCATAGCGGTTGAGCTCCTCACTGGTGGCCTCAGGATTCCACCAGTGGAAAAGTTTGACTTTGAAGTAAAAATCGAAGTAGGGCAATTGCACATCATTAAACATTGCATGTGTTATGTGCACAATTTTTCCCATGTTTTTCCTATAGCCACCTTCAAAGTAAACGAGACACGAAATTCCACAGAAAGCATGGGCGTTGGCCTCACTTTCTGTAATAAACCGTGAGTCCTCTAAACTCAGACCAATAATCTCAGCTAGCTTGAAATTTCTCGACACAAATTCAGAGTCTCCTCCTTATCGGCCACCTCGACCTCTTCTTCATATTTGAGTCCGTCTATATTAAAATGAACGCTCAAGGCTTCAATTAGGGTTTGGAAGCCATTGACAGAATGAAACAGGCCTGTGTTGGCATCACTGTACTGACAGAAAAAACTAAAATGATGATCGGCTTCCATGCCCTTCGGAACTTTTCCACGTAAATCTTTCGCGCATTGATGTCGACGTGGGGCTGCGAGGGGCGAATGCCAGCCAAGGCAAATTGGCTCACTGTCACGCGACCATCGATACTTTTGTTGGGCTCCTTCAAGGTGTTGATAGCACCATCAATGTCAGTAAAGGTAACGAAGCCGTAACCCTTAATCTTCTCACCACAACATTTGGCTGCCAATTCACGAAGTCTAAGGATATTGAGATAGTCACATGCATCTATTAATTGGTACATAGTGTCTATATTTATTTTCTTCACGAACTATTTATAACAAGCGCACAAATCTTCATTCCTTAGGTTCTTCACTAGGTATTTAAACTCATCCTCATCCCATTCTTTTGTCCCCCAGCCTTTCCGCTTCTCCTCCTCAAACGATTCCAACTGAAACCTGAAGTTTCTACTACACATTTGCTTATACAAGGGAATCAGATCAAATTCAGTAAACGGACGATACCCTGATAAGAGAATGTAGTGAAACACTCTGCACGACCATATCTCTGCCTTCACACCATTGTAACCTACACCGTTTATGATCTCTGGTTCGACGTACCCAGGCATTCCACAACGAGTGTGTAGTAACACGTTCATGGCGCTGAGCCCGAAATCCACTATCTTATTGTTCCTTATCGTCTAAAAGCAAATTGTTAGGCTTCAGATCTCTGTGGTAAACACCTCTGTTGTGACAAAAGTGCACAACATTGATCAACTGCTGGAAATAATTTCTTGTTGTGACTTTGTCCAACTTTTTTCCTTCCTTATGGAGTTTTTGAAGCATCTGTAATAGTTCTCCTCTGGTGACATATTCCATCACAAAATATATTTTGTTTTTATCTACCATGACTTTGTATAGCTGCATGATGTTGGGATGTCTCAGAGTTTTCATCACAGATATTTTTGTCTTGATACAGTGTACCCTAATCATTTTAGACAAAATTTCTTCTTTGATAGCATATAATTGTGGTCCAATACCCATTGTTTCAGGGATTTCTTGTTTGACAACAGTTAACTGGGGTAGCTGACCTGGAGTGGACTTTCCCATTCATGTTACCTTTTGATTTGAGGATTGAGAGGGTTCCCCCTTCTTAGAATCCATGTGCAAATATATAAATGTAACTTCCCTTTTATCATCCAAAATAGTAATCTTCACATCTTCATCAATGTCTTCATAGTCATCTATGTTTTTAAGATCATCTACATTCTCATCATAATCTGTTTTTGACATAACCTCTTCTGAAATTTTGGTTCGAAAACCTCCTGCACGTTCCTTCTCTTGCTTACAATCAGGGAAGGACTTAGTTTTATCAAACATATTGACATTTTCATCAATCAAACTATTATCTAAGTCACTGTCTCTTTGTGAGGGAGGATCTGTTGCCAAAAATAAATCTGAAGGTTTCTTTATCAAGTGTCTAACATCTCGGGGATCAACACAAAAACTGTTAGTAACTGATTCATAGGCTCCTCCTGAAAGTGCCATGGACATATTTAGTTCCCTCTCAGCTACCAATTCCTCTTACAGTAAAACACTATTATTGATATATGCATAGCTCATTTTAGTCTGGTCGAGAATGGCATCTAGCTGAAGACTAAGAGAAGTATCAAGTTCAGAATCATTTTGATTGAAATCTTCTTTTTTTGCTTCCTCTTGTTTCGTTTCTTCACCATTGCTATCATCTTCCTTATTATCAATTTTTGCATAATTCTCCTTAAAACATATTGCAGCTTCGGCACATGATTTTTCTGATAGATGAAATGCTTCTTGAATTTTATTAAAATTCTCCATGGATTCAAGATGTGAATGTAATGATGTCGAACTGAAACTAGAAAGTGTAGAGGGAACAAGTGGTTTCGAGAGATGGACGCAGGCGAACAGCTAGGGTTACATGCTTTTGCAGGGGTTGTTCTCCATGGAAGGATGCAAATGAGGGAGCTCCACTCCCTCCTACAAGCAAGTTGTGGCCAGCAGAGTTGAGGAACCAATAGAAAATGACAGAGGACCTTCAGAAGGAAGGAAAAGCAACAATGAAGAGGAGCAAGATGGTACCAAATCAAGGGAGAATAATAGCACAAAAGAAAATGAGGAAGAAGACAAGGAACAGGGAACAAAAGACAAAGCACAAAAGGGACCATGTAAACCCAAAGTGGCGATCATTCCCAGAGTAGTTTTAAATGGTCCTGCTCTGCAGGTGCACAGGGACCACATGTAGACATATGCAATCATTTGTAAATTTATGGGATTATGGCCCACTGAAAAAGTTTTACATACATGGATTAAATACCACTGGAAACCAAAAGGAAGCATAGACCTACATCTTGGGTCAAAGGGATTCTTCACTGTGGTCTTTACGAATATTGAAGATAAAGACAGAGTGTTTGAAGGAGGGCCCTACTTCTATGCAGTAGCAAGCCTCTATATGTGGCCATGGATTATGAATTTTGTCCCGGAGCATGAGACTTTTACTTCAGTCTTGGTATGGGTAAGACTCTACTCTCTACCTCTTGGTTACTGAAAAACGAAATCGTTATCTACCATAGGAAATAAATTAGGGCGTTTTTTCAAAGCTTCTGAGGCCACTAGAATGGGAAAATACACTTCCTTTGCAATAATATGTGTGGAGATGGATCTCTCTGGAGCCCTACTGGATGAGGTAATCTTGGAAGTTTTTGATGAAGAATGGGTGCAAACATTAGATTATGAACATATTCCATTTGGATGTTGCAGATGCCATGAGCATGGGCACCTATTCAGAGACTTCCCTCTTAGTAAAATAGAGAGCAAGAGTAAAGCTAACACAATGAAAGATACTGAAAGCTTTCACAAAGTAGTACATAAAGGAAAAGGGGGCAAAAGGGGGCCAAAGCAACATCAAATAGAAGGGCAACAGGCCAGTCAGAACAGGTTCCATGTACTCGAAGAAGAAGAAGTGATTAAAAAAGTAGATCAGGCAATGCGAGGAAGTCCAGTGGAGGAGGAGAAAGAAGAAGACAGTGAACATACACAGGATATTAATAAACAGAAAGAAACTATGATCAGTGATGCAGAACTGGAGATGGACTAGGAAATGACCCATAGTGAGATGGAAATGGAGGACCATGAACTACAGGAGATTCTTGAAAAAGAACACCTAGATCTGGAAGGATTCTTGAAACGGGGAACCATGGGAGGGGTAGACTCGTTACCTCAAGAAGAGTTCAATAGAGTACAACAACTGTTTATATGGAAAACTCACGCTAAAGGGTTGGAGAGGCAAAGAAACAATGATAGGCAAGGTAGCGAAGGGGTGAAAACTATGAAAACCACACCAGGATTAGCACCTAGAAACCCAGGAAAGAAAAGAGGTAGGAAGAAGCCGAACGAGCTATTGATGGAATGCGAAAAACTAATGATAGATTCAGGTAAGATGAAAGACCTAACTAGCTACTCCTTTACAAATCTTTAATAATTAAGTTCACTTCTTGGAATATCAAGGGTCTAGGTAGTAAAAGAAAACAAAAATTACTTAGTAATAGAATGAAACAAGCAACTTCGGATATGATATTCATCCAGGAAACTAGATGTTCCATTCAAAAAATAAAAGAAATACATAGCAAATGGCTCAATCGATTTGAGTTTCTAGAAGTGAAAGCAGAGAATACAGCAGGAGGCATACTCACTCTTTGGAACCCCCAAAAGATTGGCATAATAGATGCTGAAGCATCTAGGAATTATTTATTAATGGTTATTCAGCCTGTGGGAGATAAGGAGACCTACCTGGTCACAAATGTTTATGGCCCTCAAAGAATGGATGATAAAGTCAGGTTTCTATATTCTCTTGTGGATCTTAGAGACAGACATGCAGGAATACCATGGATCATGGGGGGAGGGGACTTCAACATGATCAAATCACTTTCGGAGAAAAAGGGGGAACCGGAACTCTAAGCAAAGACTCTTTGGATTTCAAAATTTTATAAATAATATGAATCTAATGGACGTTGATACGAGTAATGGCCTCTTTACTTGGAACAATAAAAGAGGAGGTGAGTCTCAAGTAGCCTCAAAATTAGATAGTTTCATAATCTCAGAGGACCTTATGCTCATTGACAAGGAAATGATAGCGAGAGTTCTCCCCTTTGGAGGCTCAGATCACTGGCCGATTCAACTGGAGGTTCAAGGCATTGGTAACCCTAGCAATAGACTTTTTAGATTTGAGAATATCTGGCTCTCCCACCCAGATTTCATCAGCAACATTGCAAACTGGTGGTGAGAGGATTTGTATATTCAAGGTACAAGAATGTTCCTTCTCCACAAAATACTAAAGCACATCAAGCTCAGGCTCAAAGAATGGAACAAGAATGAATTTGGCAATATTTTTGAAGCAAAAAGATATGTTGAAGGTAAAATGCAGGAACTCAACCAAGCCCTTATCATGGATGGCTTTGATAAAGTCAAAAGTGATCAAGTCACCATACATCATCAAGAATGGGAGAAGTTATGTAAACAAGAGGAAATATTTTGGAGACAAAAGTCTAGAGTTCAATGGCTAAAAGAAGGACAACAAAACACTAGATTTTTCCATATATCCACCATGGCGAACAAAGCTCATAATAGGATCTCTTCAATCAAGGATGAGGGAGGGAATCTTCTCAACTCCCATGAAGAAATAGAAGCTATGTTAGTTCAGCACTTTCAAGGTATAACAAAGGAAACCATTTCAGATAGAGAACATTTCATCAAGAACTTAACAAGACATATACCTAGGCTAGTGTCTAAAGAGGATAATTTCAACCTTAATAGGCCAGTGACTGAAGAGGAGGTTAGTGAGGTCCTCAAAGAAATGTAGAATGGTAAAGCACCAGGCCCTGATGGTTTCAATGTGGATTTCTTTAAAGCTTGCTAGAATATTGTCAAACAAGATATTCTGAATGTAGTGGAAGATTCTAGGATGAATAGAACTATTTTGAAGGTGATTAATACCTCCTTTATCTCCCTAATCCCTAAACAGGACATTCCTCAAACTCCTGACAGGTTTAGACCCATAGCTTTGTGCAATGTGGTATACAAGATATTATCCAAGGTTGTGGCGAATAGACTCAAACCTCTTCTTCCTACACCAGTTTCTATGGAACAATCTGGTTATGTGGAAGGTAGACAAATTCTCAATAACATCATTCAAGCGCATTAGGTGGTACACTCATTGACTAGCAATAGGAAGGCTGGAATGATCATGCAATTGGACATAGCCATAGCGTATGATAAGTTGAATTGGTCCTATATCAGGAAAGTTCTTATTGCTTTTGGGTTTGATCATAATTGCATTAGATAGGTCATGGCCCTGGTAACTTCTTCCAGCTTTTCAATATTGGCTAATGGTTCTCCCTCCAAGACTTTTATTCCTTCAAGAGGCCTCAAGTAGGGAGACCCGCACTCTCCCTTTCTCTTCATCCTCATGATGAAAGGACTTGGTCGGTCCATCAATCATGCAAAAAACGTTGGTAAGATTAAAGGTCTCCAACTTTTTGACAATGGACAAGCCTTGACTCTTCAACAATTTGTTGATGATACCATGCTGCAGGGAATCCCCATGGTCAAAGAAGCTCTTGCATACAAACAAATCCTGAGTGACTTTGCCTTGGCTACAGGTATGGAATTTAATCTTTTCAAATCTAAGATTTTCTTCTTTAATACCAATATTGCTATTTAGAGAAATATCTCTAGAATTCTGGGCTTTCAAAGGGATGTCCTCCCTTCAAAATATTTGGGAGTTCCTCTAACTACTAAACCTTTTCACAAAAGCATTTGGGAGCCGGTGATTAATAAGATGCAGGATAAGATCAGGAAATGGACTATTAGATCTTTAAACTTGGCTGGTAGGTTGGTGCTCACAAAGGTTTTTCTTCAATCAATCCCAATTTTCATGCTATCAGCACTCCCAACGCCAAAAGGAGTCTTGCAACAATTCAGAACCATCCAAAGAGACTTTCTTTGGGGTAAGGGGGAGGAAAGAAAGAAATGGGCCTTAGGAGTCTGGGATAAAATCTGCAAACCTAAAAACCATGGGGGTATTGGATTGGATGATCCAGAGATTCTAAGCAAGGTTTTAGGGGCAAAATTATGGTGGTGATGGGTAAAAGACCTAAAGGCTCAGTGGGCTAGTATTTGGAAAGAAAAATATGCCAGCACTTGGCAAAATAATGATCACATAAGGATGTCTGGAAGTATAAAGGGCTCACACATCTGGAATAAGGTCTGGGAGAATAGAGGCTTAGTACAAAAGAACAGCTTCTGGGAAATCAGAGAGGGAGATTTGGCTTTATTTTGGGAAGATAAATGGCAACAAGAACCTATACTGTTAAAACAGGACTTTTTGGATCTCAAGAAAGAGACAGATACCAAAGGGTTATGTAAGGTAAAAGATTTTTGGGATCAAACAAACATAGCAGGAAAATGGAGAACCTGGAGGAACATTGATTACAGGGATGATAGCCCCTTGAAAGCAAAACCAAAGGCACTTATGAAAATGTTGGAACAAAGGAAGATATTAGTGATAGGGGAGCATGACCAACTTAGATGGGGCAACAATAATGAGGGTTCCTTTAATATTAAGGAGGCAAAACACATACTCCTTGAGCTGGATTCCCATGTTCCGGATAGGATTTGGTAGAACCTATCGAGGCATCAAGGTTGGATGAATATTAAACTCTTCATGTGGCTGGTTTATCATAAGAAAATTTTGACTTGGAATAACATTCAGAAGAGGGGTGTTCTGGGGCCTTCCAGATGACAGCTCTGTGAAGCCCAAGAGGAAACAATGGAGCACCTTCTCAATAATTGCAATTTCACCTCAAGGTTGTGGGATACTTTTGCCACCATTTTCCAACAGACCGACAGGGACAAAGGGAGTATTATCAATATCCTAATCAATTGGAGACGTAAATTTTCTGATTATGAAATTCTGGGCTTAGTTTGGGCTCTTATGCCAAGCTTTATTATATGGAATGTCTGGAAATAAAGGAACAATAGAATCTTCAAGAATGAAAAAGGTACCTCCCAACGTCTTTTCGAACAGATCTTAAATCAGCTTAAGGAGACGATTGGCACTATAGTGCGAAATCCCCCTAAGAACCCACCTTCAGAGGCTGAATTTCGGATCCTCCGTCAACTGGGTATGTAGGGTCTTATTCCTCAGGACCTGGATAGGAAGGTAATGAAAATGGATAATGAGCAGGATTTCTGGCACCCTCCCCTCAGGGTTTTTTGAAATACAACATTGATGGGGATTCAAAAGGCAACCTGGGTACTGCTGGCTTTAGAGGGGCATTAAGGGATGAAAATGGAAGCATTTTTTTCATCTTCCATTTCCATTTAGGAAGATCCACTAACAACATGGAAGAATTAATGGCTCTGGAGCAATGTTTAGATTTCATGGAGCAGGATAACTGACAAAATGTGATTGTCGAAGTTGATTCTGAGTTAATCATTAACTCAGTCAAGAGAATCAGCTGTGGCACGGCACCAGATAAAGTCTTAAAACACTGGAGGCTGATCCAGGTCTTTCAACAAATTCAACTTCACCTCCAGTGCCTTCGCACAGTAAGTTTTAATCATGTGCAAAGAACGACCAATAAATTGGTGGATATTTTGGCCAATCAAGGAGTGATCTGTACCGAGAGCATAGTCGCGATGGGGTGGCAAGTGATGCCTCAGAATAGATTAAAGGCGTACTGTCACGACCAGGAGGATGAAGACAGGATGGTGTTTCAAAGCAGAGCCATGGAGGCAGGGTCTAGATGATGTGGATTCATTATGATTCACTACCTTTTTCACAGTCTGGTCTTTTGTGGGATGCAAGCCGCTGTCGGTCTCCACATCCCTGGTAAATACAAACACAGATGCTCCAAGTGGAAGCTGCTCGGAAGAATCTATTTATCGGATGGTTGGCCGGTTGGATGGAGCATCATCTTCCATTGGTTTATGTACAGGTGTAGAAGGAATAGTGCGAGGAGCCGGAGTTCGGGCTTTCTTGGCGGTCTTAATTCCCTCGGTTCTCTCTCAATGGAAGCGATACCACTCTCAGGGTGGTATATGGATTATCGCATTCCTTTCAAGCGGGAAGCGGTTTTTTCGAATTGGGAGTGATTCCACTCACCAAGCTACACGTGGCCAAGGGGCGGGACTGAATACCACCCTCATCGCGCGCTAATTTTTGGTACTTTAGACCCATGTGATATTATCCTCTGCCATCAGATTAAGTAAGGCGGATCTACGTTTAGGAACGAATGAGAATGTAGGTGGGTCCAGCTGGTTAAGCGTCGTGCGTCTAAGTACCGTGAAATCTTCCACAGTCGTGGGATCGAGTGAGGAGATTTGACGGTTGAGATTAAAGAGGCAAGTCTGGATGAGAAATATATTCTGTATTTGTTCGCATGTTAAATAGGTTCACACGTTCAACAAGTTCGTGGGTTATTTCCCCATGTGGACCCGAAATCCTTTCAGATTGGTACCTTTTTTTTCTCTTCGAGTCTGATTTTAAATGTAATGTGTGTGCTGGTTTCCAGCACGAATTAAATCTCGTCCATTGGATTTCTGCGAGTAGATCGTACGATCTCAGCATTGTCTGTCTTGTGAGAGATTTGAGGTTTTGTTGGTAGGGTTCGAGGTTTTTGCCTTTAGTTTGTTGCCCTTGGTAGTAAGAGGATAGTTTTTCCCTGGTCCACAATTCCTCGTGGATTGTTGTATTTTATTTAATTTATTTTCCGATTTAATGAAATAGAAGGTATGACACTTGCTTCAGCAAAAAAAAAAAGAAGAAGATGTGAATGTAATGGCATATTTTGCGGCGAACTACGTTCAAAGGCCCACATGATTATATTGTGTGTCATGGCTTTGATACCACTGTAGCATAAAAACTTACGCTGAAACACGAAGACTGATAGCTTGTAGATTTCATTGTAAAAAATACATACAGATATTTAATAATAATAATTTATTAATATATATAAAATTGTATAAGATGATATAAGATGATTTGAATGTTACAATGAGGCCCTGCTTTTATACCTCAGCAGGTGACCTTTCGTGAATGGGCATGTCTTTTATGCATGCCTTTTCACCTAACTTAATGAATATTTAACATAATTAATATTTAATTATTTAATATTTATATTTATTTTATTTATTCAATTGTTATGAATTATATTTATAACATGTGTTCAGACCCACTGGCCAGTAGATCTAATGCCTCACTGGAAGTCCTAGTTGTATACATTGGTTGGCCCCTCTTGGGCATCATCTAGTCCCACATGCGCATTTGCACCTCAATCATTGGCCTAGGAGGGATATGGTCAAAAGTAGGCCTCGTCTCCACAAAATATCTTAGGAAAAAAACAAAAAAGCTCTGAATCAAAATGGAAGTTCGTCCTCCCATGTATCACAACACAACATCTATCTAAAGCTATATAAAATTTCCGCAAAATATTGGAAAACCATCTGATACATCATGGCCTTTGAACCAAAGAATCAACATTAAAAAAAGAGGGCAACTAATGTGTTTCCCATCATTAGTATAGTGTGCAGTGGCACTCACTAATAGTGAGAGGCACCTAACCTCCTATACACCAAAAGAAGCAATATGTAGTTTTCCACCAGACACTTGAAAATATGTTGGAGAAACTACATGATCCCCAACATATCTCTGAGAGTAGACAAGTTGGATCTCTATTGTAACACCATGGGGTACACCAGGGAACTGGGGAAAATCCTGCCCTCCTAGATAGGCTAGCGATAAAAGGAATGTCCTCCTCAGTGGGTTCAAACCACTAATTAGGACCAACATGGAAATATTGTCGGTGGAAATCCCACCGACAGATCAGTTGTTCCAACAACCCAGACTGCCCCTTCAGAGATGTAGCCTCCCCATAGTACTTAAGGATTCCTACATTCCTCAAGAGGCCTTGATTCACTACGACAATATGGAGAGCGTACAAATTCCTCTCCCTCTCTCGTGCCTACCATCCTCGTACCATATTTTACTGGTCAACTCGTTTCCCTTCCTTATGTTGCTCCTCTCTCCTTTGACGTATCTGCATGATTGACATATAAAATACATCAGCCTCATACATAAAACATTAATTTTTTATTAAATGATAAATGCATTTATAAATATGGACATATAACTTTGAATTTTAAAAAAAACCAACCTCAATACTACAAAAAAACAGGAACACACTAGACACAATGCGCAAAACAAAAGCAGAAATGCACCGAAAACAGTGCATACATCGACTTGACACGTTGCCTTTGGTTTGCATACATGCATAACATAAGTTATTTTTGTTTTTCAGTGTGGTGCGTCGACATAACATTTCACACCAATGCGTTAATTTTACATCGATGCACCACACCGAAACGTCTAGGTTTAAATACTAGGTGGTGCATTGGGCAAAACTAAATGCACCAGGAAGTTAATTTTACCAGATGTACGGCCGTAAAACTTATAATTTTTAAAGTGGTACATCATGGAATTTAACAACCCAATGCATTTCAATTTACCCAACACACCGAATCACAGAAGTGCGTTAATGTTACGTACCGATTTGCAGTGCACCCTATAATTTTACAGGGTGCACCGTGAATAGTGCGAGCAGAAAGTTTCGAATGCACCGTGAAGAATTAAAAAAAAAAAAAATGCAATTTTTAACTTAACTTTCAATTCTACTCCACTAAAAAAATTAAGTTAGGGAAAAAGATAGGCATTACATGATCATTTTCTCATCAAGGAGGCATTGTTTCCAAGTAAACGAAAAAAACAAATTAAGTTGTTCGTTCAAGATTAAATCTTGGGTGGTGTGTTGGGAAAAACTAAACGCACTGAGAAGTTAATTTTACTAGATGCATCACCGTAAAATTTATAATTTTTAAAGTGGTGTGTCATGGAATTTAATGTCTTGATTTCAATTTACCAAACGCACCAAACCACTAACGGTGTATTAATGTTACACATTGATTTGTGATGCACCCTGTAAATTTACAAGGTGCAACATGAACTGTGCAAGTCAAAACGTTTCGAACACATCACAAAGAAAAAAATAAATAAAAAACAGTGCATTTTTTAGCTTAATTTTCAATTCTACTTTGCTAAAAAAGTTAAGTTAGGGAGAACATATACATTACCTAGACATTTTCTCGTTGGCGAGGCATGGTCGTCAAGTAAACGAAAAAAACAAATTTTACCATCGCTTCACAAAATTTGAAAGGCAAGTAGTGAGCAACAAACAAAACGATGGCAAGCAAGAGAAGCATTGATAGTAGGGCACTTCAAAGAGGCAAAGATTACACTAGTGCTTGAGAGCTCTATAGCACTGCAAATGGTAAAAATGAATTTTATGGCTGGTAATTTTTTATTATTTAACCTTGTTCTCGTGCGGTTGAATAACCGCAGCGAGGCTGATTATTTACGAAGCACACAACAGTTTTTAAAATTAAAAACCCTATCGCGAGGCACCATGTTATTTACGCATTGGGGTGTTTAAAAATAGGAATAGCACCAGTGTTTTGTGGGAGTATAGCACCGAAATGGTGAAAATGAATTTTACGACTGATATTTTTTAAAGTAAACCTTTGTCCTGTGCTATCGAGCATTATACGCACCAGTGCTTTGGTTTCACCTAGAGAATCACTATATTTTAATTAAAAACCTTGGAATGTTGCACCATGTTGTCTATGCATCGGGGCATTCATAAAATGTCTAAGCATCATCGAGGCTTCATGGGAGTATAGCACCAAAATGGTGAAAATGAATTTGACGACCAACATTTTTTTAAATTTACACGAGTCTGATGCTATCGAGTAGTGTACATATTAGTGCTCCATAGTTACTGAGCGCACTGTTAATATCGCATTGGTGCATATTATATGAATAACACACCGTTTTTTTTTTTAAATTCAAAACCTTGCCCTGGTGCACTGTGTTTTTACACAATGTGGATTTCGTAAAATGGGTAAGCACCAGTGTTTTATGTGAGTATAGCACCGAAATTATGATATAAAAAAAATAATAATAATAATAAAAAAAAACTACGACCAACATTTTGTTAAATTTCACCCTTGTCTGATGCTATTGAATATTATATTGCATATTATCTAGATTTGTGTATCTACCCAATTTAGCTATTTGATTTCTATTTTTTAATTTTGAAATTATAATTTACAATAAAATTATGTCTTTTAATATAATTTTAATATATATATAAAATATTTAGAACCTTCAAAAACACACCAATTATATGTAATTACAATTTAGACAATTTCCTCACAAATTTAAAACAAAATTCATTAAAAATAAATCATCAAATACTTAAGAGTATATGATTCAACATCTTTTTCAAATTTAGAAGACACCATTGTTGGCCTCACAATAAGATTCCACTACAAGTTGAATATGATCATGGTGAAATTCAACAACTTTTTCAAATTTCTAGGACACCGTTGTAAGTCTCAAAATAATATTCCAAGATTCCAAATTGATTAACCATTTTTATGTCAGACCATAAAATCTAAAGTGATTTGAAAATTTAGAAAAGAGTGCAATCGAACTTTTTGAGATTTTGTTTTTTATATAAATAGTTTTCAATCAGTATTTAGCGCAATGCTAACAAGAATATATCATACAAAACTTTGGTAATAATAAGCTATAAGGCTACATGATGAGGAATTGTTTTAACAATGCATGCATCTAGCGTCAACAAGGTATAAATTTTGAATTTTTTAACCCATATAAATTATAAATTAAGAATAACCCTATCACAGTTCGTTATTGTTTGTTATTGGGCATACAGTTATATTAACTGCACTAGCACTTATTTTATTCAAAGTGCACCGCCATTTTTAAATTAAAAACTCTTCCATGTGCACCATGTTGTTTATGCACCAGGGCTTTCATAAATATGGATAGCACAAGTGCTTCATGACAATATAATGTACGCACCAATGCACATTATAAAAGTAGCGCACAATTGTTTTTATTTGTATAAAAAATAACCCTACAACGGTGCACCATTTTCTATTAAGCATCAAGGACTTTAGTTCAATTAATGGCATCCGTGCGTATAATATAATATGTGCAAAACTACTTTTAAATTAAAAACCCCACAATGGTGCACATTATTGTTTATGCCCTGGGGCGTTCGTATATCAGTTTAGCACTAAGGCATCGTGAGAGTATATCACCAGACTAGGAAAATTAAATTTTACGACTGATATTTTTTTTAATTTAACTATTTTTTGGTGTTATCAAGTAGTATACACACTGATGCGCCTTATTTACTTAGCACACTATTATTTTTTATTTCTATAAAAAATAAATCTGCCACAATGCACCATATGGTATTAAGCATTGGTGTGTATATTTATAGTAATGCATTGGTGTGTTAGTGTATTATAGATGCGCCATTAAAAAACATACGCTAGCCCAATTCCCCAATTTGAAGTGAAGTCCATGTTATTGTGACTACCATGTAGATCACTGATGCGTACCAAAGGTATTGTTACAACTATCATAGGGAAATGTCATAATTGACTATCACATCTTAGTCATTATAGAAATTACTATCGTCAGGAGTGTTGTGAACATATTTTTATCACTCTCATCTAGATACATATGCATCAAATTCATTGTTATATTCATCACTATCACTGTCCTAGGGTTTCTGCCATCATTGTCACATTTGTCTTAGGGGCACTGTTACACATCAGTCACTATCATATAGATCAAGGGCATTGTCATGCAATAATGAATATTGTCATATTGAGGTCATACATATACTTATACCAAAGATAACTATCATATACAAACCAAAGCGTGTTATCATGTATTTCATCAAGGTGATCAAGACTACTATAGACATGTCCTCATTACTGATGATATCTCCATATATCATTAACAAGTATTACTTCCTGCATGTGAAACACAAATATAAATATCGAGCCACAGAGATTACAGAGATAAGTATGTGAGCTCTAGAGAGTAATACAAACCATAGTAGCAAGCCACATGGAAGAGGTTGAGCTACAAAGAATGGGTCACATACTGAGATATACAAGCCATTGTTTACAGCATGCAAGTCACAGTAGTGAGAGTGAACTACACAGAAGATATATGAGCTTGTGTACAAAGAATAGAGAGAGTATATATGTACGAAGTAGATTAATTCGAACCAATGTACCATAGAATGAGTGTCATAGAGAAACATGCAAACCATAGGAGTATTGATCTATGCTACTGTAATATAATATATGAGCCATAGGATGTTAGACACAGATTTTTGAAGTGAAAGTCACAATAAAAAATATGAACATCAGAAATTCGAGAAACAAAATGAGACAAAGTAGCCACAGATGATTATATGAGCCTCAGGATTTGATCATACAAACCACAAAACATATATTTATCCTTAGAGATAATTGTGAGCTTCATATGACACTAGATTTAAGCCACGGTAATGATATGTGAGTCACAGGAGTCTTGGTCCGAACCAATGCGATTCGTTATGATGCCACATACAATGAGTTACCAAAGTGCAAGCCATTGTGCGAGGATGTGATCAATTGAGTATAAGAGCAAGTCACTGTGATAATAAAATGTGAGCCTCATAGTAGAAAAGTGAATCATTGTAATGAATACGAGCCACAAGAATATATGTGTGAGCCACAGAGCTGAATTATATCTTCCTCAGAGAACCACTGAATTGGTTTTTCAAAGAGGGAGAAGATGTGCCCAATTTATACTTGTTTCCATATGTGAAAGGACACATATTTTGGGCAAGCCGACCTATCAACTTTGGATTTTGGACTTGAATTTATTTTGGAGGGAAACATAAATTTATTTTCACTTACAATAATAGCCCAAATTTGTACCATGATAAATTATTAATACGAGTTTCTTTTATCAATTTGAATTTCTATTTTGGGGCGAGATGGGCTACATCTGGGCTTTCCTTAGGGTAGTTGGGCTTCCCTTTTGATAAATTCATCCCGAAGCTTCCCAAATTTCAACACTCCCTCTTAGCTACAGATAAATTTCCATCTACATCATAAGACTCGTCTTGGATGTACAAGGTCTCTACAACATGCCTTATCTCGTCTCATATTATTTCATAAAAGAAGAATAAACTATCACTGATGGTAGGGGAGATCAATTAAATCATCCAAAACCTACAAATCTCCAAGTCAAATTTCATGACCTTCATCTCAGCTTCATCAACAAATCATCCATCTCATCACATCTCGTCTCAACTTGTTTCCTTTGAAAATTAGCTGAACAATGATATCTCAATCTAAAGAAGAAGAAGAATCATAGGCGAGCTATGGCTACCACATTATATCCATAGACAATAGGGGAGATTAATTTTCCATCCTATATATCTTATCAACAATAAGAAGGATAATACTTACCATGAGAGGTAAGGATCACAATTATCCTATTTTGTAGTGATATTCCCACCTTGATCCTCAAGAATCAAGTGGTATAATAGTTGCATCCTCTCTAACTTGGGGAAGATACCCAACTTACCAGTAGCAAGGATCACACACACCCAAGTCTACTCACCCATTGGCCAAATGGGAAGGGACAATACCAACAAGCCCAGCTTGTGGGTAGGATTCTAACAGGGGTATACTCTGCTAGACCTGACAAAGGGGGAGATACCTAACTTGTCATAGAAGAAAAGGATCATGCACACCTTATAGTGACAATAGGGGGGATACTTGACCTACCATAGAGGGTAGGGATCACATGCACCTTGTTTCTAGATATCCCTTAACTCCAAGAGCTCTATGGCTTAATTCCTCTCTCTAAGAGCTCAAAAAGGGGCGAAGAGCATAACTCAGTGTCCTCGATCAGTTGTGACCCTTACCGGGGAGGGTCACATTGATTAATCCAAACTTCTCTCTAAAAAATAATAACTTCCCTTTTGGGCAAAGGATTCGTAATAATTTCAGTTATATGTTTATCAATTGAAACCTCATTGTTTCAATTCCATAACAAATCATCATTAGAGCCTCACTGCTCCTTTTACACCATAAAGTGGATGAAGTGACATCTAATCTCAATATGCTTGGACTTGTCGTGGAACACAAGATTCTCTACTATTTAGATCACACTCATATACCACATTATATCACTGTCATATCCATCACATGCTCATACATCTCTAAAAAAAAAAAACCTTTCTCAATCACATTGCTTCATAGCTAGTCATGATAGCAACAATTCATTGACTTTTGTACTCAAAGCAACAAAATTTTGTTACCAACTTATCTAAGAACTCATGGTAGACCCAAAGCTATAGTAGCACCCATATGTGCTCTTCCAATGAACAACATTTCCAGCCTCGGTCCTCATCGATGTATCTAGAATTCTAGTAGTGTATCTCAATCCATGATTAATAGTTTTATGTAGATATCTAATATACATATGCAAGCTCTATCTAGCTCATGATGCAAAAAAAAAAATTATCTGACTGCCATCTCATTATGGGATCCATCAAAGTTGAATCTGAAGAGTAGTCTCACTCAACTACTTTAGAGTAAATCATCATGCCAAATCTTAACTTCCCTTAATGAGGAAGTCTTCATCATATAACTATTACACTTCTAATCTCAAAATGTTGATCATCTAGGCTCAGAGATCAACTCCCTCTATCACTGAACACTAATATGATTCAATCTTGACAAAAATAAGTTGTTAGCATATAAAATCAAAATATCAAAGACATACATGCAACCTTAAAGAGAGCTTGGAGTTTGCATCAGATGTCCCTTAATCTAGGCATGCTAGGTCCATGGGACTAACTTGAGTCCATATGAAACTTTCTTTAATCTGTAATCATGAATTCCATCTTATGTGCCTCAAAGCCTTGAGGTAGCTCCACCTACTCTTCTTCCTTATATACATCATAGAGGAAGCCAACTTCACATACATCTGATTAGTGCATCTGATAATAGGAGCTATAATTCTCTCCCTCTTAGAGCATAAACCTTATCACTGTTGAACATAATATCGCGAAAGCATCTGACATTGTTGCATCTTGTCATCTAGAATCGTCCTTGTATTAAGGACATAAATCTCTCATTATCTCATAAAATTGTTGCATTCAACCTGACAGCCTACTCTAAATAGGAAGCTTCGTCAATGATAGATATCAACTTGGAATCCTTCCTTCAAGGTCTGAACTCTTGTTCATCTTTCAAGATTTATTCTTGATCATGGGATGACTCTGCATTCTCCTCAATTTTAATATAAAAGACTAATTTATCAGATGTACCTGTTGATCCCAGAACAAGAGTAGGAGAAATAGTATGAAAGAAAATAAACATAATGAAAGTGTACTTGGTGATGAGGCAGTAATCTCTTCCTTTTCCTAAATAGGAGAGTGGATTTTTCATCATCTTACATATGCTTCCTCTTAGGGTTTACTCTACTTGCACTAGCTCCCTCTGAGAGCTAACTCTTCCTACAATGCTCAACATCATGATGATCCTTTGCAAGGATGTGTTTTTCTTAAACACATCCTCATCCAATAAGTTAAAAGCATTCTAATATGCATGCAAGAACGATAAAAAATAGACTAAAACAAGAGCAGTGTCATAAAAAATAACATGAGCTTAGAAAGTGTTTATCTTTAACGAGAATGGTAGGAATCTATCTGCTCCCTTTTGATCTTGTCTCCAAGATGTATCATTGTTCATCAACCATATGTCAATGTCATCTTCAGAATAAATGCATCCTCATTGGTATCACCTGTATCCTTTCTTTCCTTTATCAAGACCCAAGCTTAACTATCGATGACCATTGGATCTACCTCATACGGTCTTCTCATAGATCATGAAATTTTGAATCATATCAGGCCCTTTTCCATTTCAAGCCACTCCCAAGGCGTCTCTCAAACCCTAACTTTTATTTGCAGAAGCAAAGGCTTCCTAGGGTTTCCTTCAAACCCTAGTATTTTTTAAGCTCTCTGCCATCTTCATCATTTTCACTCTGCTTTGATTATGAACTTAATACTAGTTGTATTCATAGGGGTGATCTTTCAATGACTTTTATTCAACACAACTCTGATACCATGTTAATTTTTAGGGCTAGATTTTTCTTCATTGAAGATAATTGCATTTACAAACTCTTTCATAATTTACAAATTATATTCACCCCATAACATATTAACATCACTAGAAATTATGTAGAAATAAAAATAGCATCAACAATATAGTGGAGCAGTGAGGAACAATGGAAGAAAAGAATGCACAATAGAGACATTGGGATTTAGGTCAGAGACCAGGGAAAAACCCCATAAGGGGGAAAACCCAAACATATTCTTCTTCTATTAGATATTAATCAAATGTTCACATGAGCTACAAATTATAAATATCATGAGACACCATCATCAATTACATTAGGCCACCTAGGGCCAAACCAATGGAAAACCATATCATATTGTCATAAGAGCACGATATACATTATTGTCATTGATGCTTTCATAAAGGTTTTGTCATCATTGTCATGTCTTCAAGTCTTTGTTATATAGATCACAACCATGTCTCCAAGATACATTCATATGAATCACTATCAATTCCAGTTTATTGTCATTACATCAAATTCCATTGCCATGTAAATCATTGATACATACCAAAGGTATTGTTATAACTATCATAGGGCACTGTCATAATTTACTATCACATCTTGGTCAGTAGAGCAATCATTGTCATTAAGAGTGCTTTGAACATTTGTTTATCATTTTCATCTAGATAAACATGCATCAAAGTCATTGTTATATTCATTGTTTGATGGTGTTGTCGTTGATGTTAACACATGGAGTTGATTGGCTTTGACTTTGACTAAAAACACGAGTCCTTGATATCAAATTGATAATGAACACTTCTTAGTAATTATTGGATTACATCAAGCTAGAAAATCCATTGTTGTATGGTTGAAAACCAAGTCTAGGCTTTGGGTTCCCTGGACTCATGATGTACCCTGACTTTGTCGAGGGTTTTTGGCTTGTAAAATCACTTAGTTTGGGATGGATACCCACATCATTGGATTCTCCTTGGAAATATGTTTCTTGTGGTAGGTGGTATGCCACTTGGTTCCTCCTGGTTTGATAAATATTCACATTTGTAGTCAAAGATCCCACTTTCTGGGCTAAAACCCCTAGCGGTAGTGAATTGGCATGTTTCTATCGATTGTGGGCATTCAAATTAAGCATAAGAATTTCATTGTCACAATAATATATTAAGGAAGGAAATCAACCTACTCGACACCCACAAATGACATTCTTCCTTTACTAAGAAGTCAAATCTAACACCTAATGGGCAACCCTCCTAATACTTTGGACCTAAGAAAACAAGCCAATAATATTCATTAAATAAACTAACATACTTAATTTTTTTTTCTTAGGACTTAAGACTCCAACAACACCTAACCTAGAATCCCCACTAAAACATTATAAAAGTAAAGACTTTAATCATCCTAAGTCATATAAACTCAACAAATTTCTTAGCTCTGAAATTGCATATATTTGGAGCTCCTCTAGCAAGTGATTTTTGGTCTTTTTGAGGATACCTGAGGTAGCTAAAAATTGCAAAAGCTCAAACCTCCTTAAATAGAGACAAAGACCTAGCGAAAGGATTAGAGGTTGGTTTTGGCCTTTTTTATCTCATTTTTATTGGGTTATATTGCAATTATTTTTGTGACTGGGATTTGTTGGGCATTATTTATCTTTGTTTTAGAACTCTTCCTCACATCTTTGTCATTTCTTGACATTTTCCAGGACCTATATTATTTCTCAAAGGGTTCTTTGTAGCCTCACTTCATCAATATATACCATAAATTATTTGACACATGTGCATGTGTTTGGTTCTCAAATTATGCATACTTGTGCCCCTCTCGACCTAAGGTTTCCTCAGGAAACAAGCCCAAAAGTTGTTGGAAATACTGAGGGGGGGTGAATCAGTGTTTACTTTGAATTGTTACTTTTATCAATTATATCACTTATATTTAGAACACAAAATGAACAATAGGAATAAATGTTTTTATTAATAAAATCTTTACAATGAATCAAGTACAATTTATATAGGGCTCCAACCCTAGATGAAGACATTGATCTTCAATCTCCTAGGCTCTAATCTGTTTCCAAGCACCAACTTGGACTTTAGTGAGGCTTCGACCTCTAGGGCACCAACCTTGCATTTATAGGTTCCAACCCCTAGGGCACCAACCCTTCTCTGATACAGGCTCCGACCTGGTTTCTTGAGAACACCGATCCTCTAGGAATCCAACCCTATCCTCCAAGGCACCAACGTTGTCTTTTCGAGGCTCCAACCCTTGCTTTACTTTGTCAAGATATGTTTAGTTGTATTTCACGACTCCCAATGTCTTCTTCACCAATCCCTTTCAATCTTTAGCAATGCCCTAACTTAGTCTCCACATCATGTCATCAATGACAACCTTGATCTTCACATAAAGGTGTCTCCGCTATTATTCATGGTACCCAAACAATTTCTTCAAAGTCACCTCATGAGGGCTTCAACAAAGCATCATGTCTCCAAGGGTGTCTTCGAGATGTATTCAAGAAATCTTCAATATGTTGCCCTAACAACTCTCCAAGAGTTCCAAAAGACTTCACTGTCCAAGTACTTCACGTGTCCAAAAGCTCCAAAATAGCTAATGTTTCACTGCTTCAAGACTTTTCACTTCAGTGTTCAGAATAAATTATTTATCTCTTCAAATTCATCATTGTTCCATCGTTCAATTCTTCATGACCTCTTTAATGTCTAGAGTTTATGAGTCTCCACAGGTCTGAGCTATACTTCACGGGTATGAGGCAATATACCATAGGTCAATGTTGTAACAAGTTCAAAGGTGAACGAGCCTCAAATCAAACTGTTGATATCATAGATCTAAATCAAATGGTCCGAGTTGACTGTCTCAAGTAAGTGATACAGTGAACTATCCTTCAATACGAACTGAAATCCTGGGTGACTGTTCTTGTTTGTAGCTTCAAGGTGACACTCCAGATCCGAGGTTTTGTTTACAAATATGAGCCACAAAAAATGATTTATCACAAAGAAATTTTGAGCTTCCAACTGTGACTGTGTCTTCAACAATG
This sequence comes from Pinus taeda, assembly GCA_000404065.3. Classification (NCBI taxonomy): domain Eukaryota; kingdom Viridiplantae; phylum Streptophyta; class Pinopsida; order Pinales; family Pinaceae; genus Pinus; species Pinus taeda. The sequence continues at coordinate 216,708 of APFE031077658.1, read as the reverse complement.
TTGAGGTTAAGACTGTCTACACATCGAGGTACCACAAATTGTTGTAGATCTTGAGGTTTTGTGCCCAAGTCCAAGTTTTTGTGATCAATTCGGGCTTGCTGTTCCAAACTCTTGTAGGTGATCGTATTTAAAAATGAACCAGAATCAAACCAAAACAAATCCGCTTAAGTTTGCTTGTTATGAACTGTTGTGTATGCGGCAACCAAAACTTGAATAGCTCCAGCTTCAATTTGTCGATGGACTAGATCGATGCTCGGTGGAGATTGAGTGTGGATCATCAAATAATTCTTTTTTTTAATCGACCTTCATCAATCAGTTCACGAGATGAGATATGTTCTTCAAATGTTTCTCACTGCTCAACCTTATATCACCGCTGTACGATTTCCTTTATATCTTAGCCTCGAAAAAATGTCTTCGGATCTTTGTATTGATCTTTGCTGAGATTCCTTTCGCATTATATCTTTTTAATTCTTCCTTGATTGAATGATCATGCGTTATGTATATGTATATGCATTTGCAAGTTCACATACAAGAGTTGACATGTGTGAATGAGTCGACTAATGTCCAGCGTAGGATATTGAAGTCGAGCTATGTAAAGGTAAACTCGACATATAATCCGTTCAACGTAATGCAACGGTGGATGAGAGCTGACATGTGTTGTGTTAGGACAGCGGGGACCACCACAAAATCTGAATGTTTGACCATCGAGGATGAGTAGGTAGGGACCACACTCATGAAATGGATGTCACATATAAATATATTATGTCATGTATATGATATATCATATACATATACTTTGTATGAATTTTGGTCTTTTTACATGTTTTTTTTTTAATTATGTCTTTATAACCCTTTCACATATATATGGCATATATTCTCCCCGATATTTAGGTCATCCTCCAGGAGGGTTTTTACACCTTTTACAATTCAACAACCTTCAATTTGTTATCAACACCCTTTCATTAGTGTACCCTTTTATTAATGTGCTTTAGGGTTAGGGTTTTAGGATCGTAGTAGTTTAGGGTTTTCATATATGCATAGGCTAGGGTATGCTTCAACAAGAGTGAATGTGCATCATCATCTAGAATCAGACATCTATTATCTTCAACCTTATCATCCCTTTTTAGGGTTTCATGATATTAGGCATCTCAAGAATATTTTCCATCTCAGCCAATGTCATATTGACATCAATGAAAACCTTGATTAACAATCTCCCCCTTTGTCATTGATAGAAATATTCTTGCCCTTCCAATATACTCTCCCCCTTTGACATCAATGACAAACGAGGTGCCCAAATACTCCCCCTGTCAAGCTGCTTCTTTGCTTCACAAATAATAGTTCTTCATAAGTATGTTACTCCCCTTCTCACGGTGCTCTTCTTTCTAGCAATGTGTTTCATGATAGATGTGCTTACATTCCTTTATGTGATGAACCAACTCCCCCTGTCTGCACAACCTCCTCTAGCTTAGGAAAGATTACCTACTTAGTCATCAAGTGGAAGACATCTTCACAACAATCCATTGGATAGATAAGAGATCATGTTCTTCAATGGATTGTTCCTGAGAAATGATCTATCAAAGAATGATTGTCAATATAGCTCATCAAGGATTTCATAAGGCCCATTCACGGATAGCTTCTGCAAGAATTCTTAATCATCATAAGCTCTCCCCCTAACTATATGTGTGATCTTCCTTTTGGCAGAGTCTCCCCATCAAATGTTTAGATTGTTAAAGATCAAGTCAACAACATGTGTTGTTGGCTGGAGAGTTCAAGAGATTTTCGAGTTGTATTTGCTTCCTTCTCCATACTTGTGTAAATTTCTTCTCTGGCATAGTTTTAGCTTGAGTAGGTGCCCAATTCAAGTTATAATTACGTGCCATATGACTAATGTTATGACACTTGAAGCACTCTATGTTTTTCATGAATAAGAATTCATGGCTTCTTCTTGCGAAGTTGCTTCTCGGAGATTGACGGGGACCATTATAAGCTCTACAATCTTTTGTCATGTGTCCAAAGTTTGTACAAGCATAACAATAACCAAGAAATATACTTTGGTACTTGGGAGAAGAAGGTTTCCTTGATGTACTTTTGAAGTATTTTTGCCTTGGGATCCTTTGATTATAATCATTGCTTCTTGCATCCTTGACACCATCTGCATTTCTTCTTGGAGGAGGGTTTTTCCGATCCTTGCCTTTATTGGAACTAGGAGCATCAACATTTCTTCCAAGCTTCCTCACATCCTTGTTGTTTGAAGCATTAGGGTTTGCATCATTCTTTCTTGAGGATTCACCTCCATAGCCAGGACCTGATTTATCGAGGGGAGACCTTTGATGACTTAGGATGTCATCTAGGGTTTGAGAACTTTTCAAGTTCTTATTCAGCAAGTCAGCTTCCTTTTTAAGAAAGACAATTTCTTCCTTCATTTTCTTGCATTCTTCATCCTTCTTTGATAGAATGATCTTTGCTTCTTTGAAGCGAACAAAGTTCCTTCTACAAATTAATTACTCCAAAAGACTTGGAATGTCAAGATATCCATTTAGGATATAAATATTATATTAAATATGTGAATAAGAATAAGAATGAATTGATTGATTTACAAATGAGAACGAGAAGCTTGCTTATATACCAAGCAAGTGTCTCTTCATGAAGAGTCATGTCCTATTAGACATGCCTCTTCAACCTAATTACTAGCTTAACTAAGTATTATTTATGATTATTATCTTTTACATTATATTTATATTATTTATATATTTTATTCGTTACATTGCCTCCTTCCTCAAAAAGCTTTGTCCTCAAAGCTTGTTGATGACAAAAGGCTTGATCTCTTTTTCGACTTAGAACTTCTTTCTGTTTTGGAACAATCATCTTCGTTGATACAAACCGATATGATCTTCTTAGTGACAAACAGAATTGTCGCACTGAGAAGGAATCAGACCATCCCAGATTAATATTCTTTATAGTATTCTAATCACTGGAATTTTGTAACGCCTTGTCAACATAAGACGGAATTGATGTTATGTCATTATTCTCTGAAACATTAATTTATTGTCTACGGTTTGAATGGTCTTGATACACAGCTTGGTTGATTTGTCTATTCTCATGATTCAGATGCCGATATAAAGTTTTTAGATTTTCTTCTGGCGAAGCTGTTGTTGAATTGGTTATGGAACATTCACTTGGGATGTCCATTGTCTGAACTGCAACATCTACGTGTGTCGTTTCTTCAACTGACTTGTCCTCTCGATCTGTCATATTCACTGGATCGGTATTCATTCTCTTATTTTCAACTTGAACTATTGTGACTGGAGATTTCGATACTTCTTCTTGAGTGATTTGTTCCAACTTATCTTTTAATGCTTTCTTATCCTCCTTAAGTTTCTTAGTTTGATTGAGCAGACTTTGATTATGGTTTCTCAAACGTAAAAGTTCTTTGGTTTTTGATTCATCAACCTTATTTTCAGTGTTTTGAATTTTAAGTTTTTCATCTTTTAGATCTCTGATTTGTTCTAATAAATTTTTATTAAGGTTCTTTAAACATAAATTTTCCTCTTCTTGTTCTGATAAATGTTGCTTGAGTTCTTTCTTTAAGACTTTAGTCTTCTTCACTTGTGCCAGTAATTTTTCGATGTGGTCCTTGAGACGAGAAATTTCTTCGTCATTTTCCATTATTTCTTTGTAATGTATATCCACAAGATTTTTATGTTCGCGTTCTAACACTTCCGTGCTTTGTTGAATTTTGGCTATTTTGTCATTCTCTTGATCTTTTAGCTGCACTTTCTGAGTACACTGGATAGCATCATTATGTGGAAGTGATGATGGATGTAGAGAATCGAAGAAGGAATCCATTCTCTTTCTCTCATCAAATCTGTCGCTTAATTATTGTAATTAATTGTTTTATATCTCTTGCGATTGATTATTTTTGTTCCTTACTCAAGGATTCCATATATTTTTTTTCTTCACTTCTTTTAACTTTGTATGGAATTTATTTATTTATTTATTTTTATTTTTTAAAATTTAAAATATCATGGGCTATTACCATGGATTGTTTTTTAAAACCTCGTTAAATTGTTCTCACGTAAAAAGTAAAAACATATTCTCTCTTCTTCTTCTTTTTCTTCTTCTTTTTTTTTTTTTTTTTTTTTTTTTTTTAAATACCATGGGTTGGTTTTTAAAACCACGGGCTTCTCTACATAAATTTCTTTAAATATACTTGGTATGAGATTTTGTATCCATTTTGTTTTTCTTTTACCTTTTTTTCTTCTTCTTTTTTTAATTTTATTTTATTTACTTATATTTTTATTGGTTAATTTTTTATTTTTTTTTTGCCAAAGGCCTAGAAAAATGGAGAAAATGAAAAACTCCCAAATATTGAGCAAAATGCTTCAATTATACAACAACAAGTTTGACGAATTTCGATAGCCAAAGACTTGGATAGGAGAACAAGCTCTGTGCACCGGTTAAGCAACCTAGAGGACCGAACTGCTCTGATACTAAATGAAGCGAACAAAGTTCCTTCTACAAATTAATTACTCCAAAAGACTTGGAATGTCAAGATATCCATTTAGGATATAAATATTATATTAAATATGTGAATAAGAATAAGAATGAATTGATTGATTTACAAATGAGAACGAGAGGCTTGCTTATATACCAAGCACGTGTCTCTTCATGAAGAGTCATGTCCTATTAGATATGCCTCTTCAACCTAATTACTAGCTTAACTAAATATTATTTATTTATGATTATTATCACATGATTGGGCCTTAAGAGAAGTGATTTCTTATTTTAACTTGGTGATGTCATCATCATTTTCTTCTAGTTGGAATATCATGGTGTTTCTCTCCTTTTCTGTTCCATCAACTTGTCCTTCTATGAATGTCAAAGCTTCCATCACCTTCTCAACTCCTTGTGCTTGTTTCGTTGCTTCTTCTAGTTGAGATCTAAGGGAGGGGACCTCTTCCTTGTATTGACCAATCTTTGCTTCAAGTTTGTTCAAGCTCTTGTACCTTTGTTCAAGGTGGCTTGACAAGGTATCTTCCCGTTTCATTGCCTTATCTAATTGGTTTGTCATGGATATGACTTCTTCATGATGCTTTCTCTTGTTTTGATGAAATTCTTCCTTAATCTTGGCGAGATCCTCATCTCTTTCTTATACTTGAAGCTTGACAAGGTCAACTTCCTTCCTTGTCTTGTCCTGGTCACCAACTTGTGCTTTCTTCTTAAGTTCCTCATTTTCCTTTTTCAAATTGTTAATCTCTTCTATGGCAGCCATAAGTTTAGTGAGGAGATCCTCTTCAAAGTCTTCTTCATTCTCTTCATTTTCTAGGTCTTCTTTAGCCTTGATGTCATCACTCTTATCTTCAACTTCCTTGATGGGCTCTGGATTTCCTTATTGTTTTCCATCATCTTCTTGACTAGAGATAATTGTCAATGCACCTTTTGATTGAAGATCATGAAGTTTATCCCATATTCCTTTTGCTGACGAACATTTTCCAGAATTAGCCTTCATAGAATCAGGTAGCCATTCAACATTGCTTTCGTTTCTCTTGTATTATGTTTCTTGGATTCTGCTTCCATCATGCTATCAATAATCACCGATTTCCAGACTTCAATGCCTTTGAGTCTTTAATAAATTCCTCATTCTTTCCTCCCATATATCAAAGTTTCCATTGAACAATGGAGCCTTCACAAATTGATTGAATTCAATTTCAGTGGTTGAGGGAGACACATCTTTAGGAGGATTGGAGATTTTCTTCCTTGGCTTCGCCATTTGTGTTCTAATGACCAACCTTCAAGCTGTTAGGCTTTGAGTGAAGGTACTGACTCTCATAGCAATTGTTGGAAATACTAAGAGGGGGAGTGAATCAGTATTTCTTTTCAATTGTTACTTTTACCAGTTAGATCACTTATATTAAGAACAAAAAATGAACAATAGGAATAAATAATTTTATTAATATAATCTTTACAATGAATCAAGTACAATTTATATGGGGCTCCAACCCTAGATGAAGACATTGATCTTCAATCTCCCAAGCTCCAACCTGTTTCCAAGCACCAACTTTGACTTTAGTGGGGATTTGACCTCTAGGGCACCAACCCTATCTTCTTAAGGCACCAACCTTGCGTGTAGAGGTTGCAACCCCTAGGGCACCAACCCTATCTTCTTAAGGCACCAACCTTGTGTTTAGAGGTTGCAACCCCTAGGGCACCAACCCTTCTCTGGTACAGGTTTTGACCTGGTTTCTCGAGGACACCGATCCTCTAGGGATCCAAACCCATCCTCCACAGCACCAACTTTGTCATTTTGAGGCTCTAACCTCTTGGGCTCCAACCATTGCTTTACTTCGTCAAGATATGTTTAGTTGTACTTCATGGCTCCCAATGTCTTTTTCACCGAGCCTTTTCAATATTCAGCAATGCCTTAACTTAGTCTCCACATCATGTCATCAATGACAACCTTGATCTTCACATGAAGGTGTCTCTATTCTTCATAGTACCCAAACAATTTCTCCAAAATCACCTCATGAGGGCTTCAGCAAAGCATCATGTCTCCAAGGGTATCTCCGAGATGTATTCAAGAAATCTTCAATATGCTGCCCTAAGAGTTCAAAAATACTTCACTGTCCAAAAGCTCCAAAACAGCTAATGTTTCACTGCTTCAAGACTTTTCACTTCAGTGTTCAGAATAAATTATTTATCCCTTCAAATTCATCGTTGTTCCATCGTTCAATTCTTCATGATCTCTTTACTGTCTAGAATTTATGAGTCTCCACAGGTATGAGCTATACCTAATAGGTATGAGGCAATATACCACAGGTCAAAGCTGCAACAAGTTCAAAGGTGAACGAACCTCAAATCAAACTGTTGATATCACAAGTCCAAATCAAATGGTCTGAACTGACTGTCTCAAGTAAGTGATACAATGAACTGGCCTTCAATACGAACTAAAAGCCTAGGTGATTGTTCATGTTTGCAGCTTCGAGGTGACACTCCAGATCCGAGGTTTTGTTTACAAATCCAAGCCACGGGAAATGATTATCACAAAGAAAGTATGAGCTTCGAACTGTGACTGTGTCTTTAACAAGGTTGAGCTTAAGACTGTCTACACACCGAGGCACCACAAGTTGTTGTGGATCTTGAGGTTTTGTGCCCAAGTCCAAGTTTTTTTGATCAATTCGGGCTTGTTGTTCCAAACTCCTCTAGCTGATTGTATTTAAAAATGAACCAAAATCGAACCAAAACAAATCCGCTTAAGTTTGCTTGTTATGAACTGTTGTGTATGTGGCAACCAAAACTTGAATAGCTCCAACTTAAATTTGTCGATGGACTGGATCGATGCTCAGTGGAGATTGAGTGTGGATAATCAAATAATTCTTTTTTTTAATCGACCTTCATCAATCAATTCACGAGATGAGATATATTCTTTAGATGTTTCTCAATTATCAGCCTTATCTCACCGCTCTGCGATTTCCTTTATATCTCATCCCCGAAAAAATGTCATCGGGTCTTTGTATTGATCTTTACTGAGATTCCTTTCACATTATATATTTGTAATTCTTCCTTGATTGAATGATCGCGCGTTTTGCAGATGTATATGTGTTTGCAAGTTCACACACAGGATTTGACATGTGTGAATGAGCCGACTAGTGTCCAGTGTAGGATATTGAAGCTGACCTACGTAAAGGTGAACTCGACATATAATCCATTCAACGTAATGCAATGGTGGATGAGAGCTGACGTGTGTTGTGTGAGGACAGCGGGGACCACCACAAACTCTTAATATTTGACCATCGAGGATATGAATAGATAGGGACCACACTCATGAAATGGATGTCATATATAAATATATTATGTCATGTATATGGTATAATATATATATTATAATATATTATATACTTCGTATGAATTTTGGTATTTTTACATGTTTTTTTTATTTATGTCTTTATAACCCTTTCACATATATATGGCATATATTCTCTATGATATGTATACCGGATATTTAGGTCATCCTCCACAAGGGTTTTGACACCTTTCACAATTCAACAACCTTAAATTTTTTATCAACACCCTTTCATTAGTGTACTCTTTTATTAATTTGCTTTAGGGTTAGGGTTTTAGGATTGTAGTATTTTAGGGTTTTCATTTACATATAGGCTAGGGTATGCTTCAGCAAGAGCAAATGTGCATCATCATCTAGAATTAGACATCTATTGTCTTCAACCTTATCATCCCTTTCTAGGGTTTCATGATATTAGGCATCTCAAGAATATTTTCCATCTCAACGATTGCCATATTGACATCAATGCCAACCTTGATTAAAAAAAATTTCAATAAGTACGCGCAGTCAAGTCTCCAAAAGTTCGAATATATTTGTTCCTTCACTTTAGGCAATGAATCTCAATGAATGAGAACTAGCGTAGAGATGTAAACATATATAATTGTTTTAGTGTTTTTCTTATTAAAGTAAAGTTGACCTAATCCTCATGTATATGCATCCTTGTTCTTAATATACCTTGTGGCCTTGTGGAGAAGCAAATCTCTATGGAATTTCGGCACACTCCTTCGTTTTCTGGACAGATTCCTTAATTGGTCTAACAAGCATTAGTACTCCTCTTCAAATGATCTCTTGGGAACCTCACACCAAAATTGTGACATAAAATAATGTATATTGGGTTTATGCCTCCATTCAAGGATGGTTTAAAATGCCATGATGTAAAACTAAATTCAAGACAGGTTGGTTTTGTCTTCATCAGTGCTTAGTCATCTAGGGCAATAAATTTTAGAACTATTGAGTGATTGTTAGTGTGCAGTTTTGCATTGATTGAATTACCCTTCAAAGGTCTACCCATAGTATAGTTTGGCACTAATATTCCACTGTAGGAAGTTTGTTCACCTACAATTGTCAACATATGACACTAATTCACACCACAATCTCATTTTGTATAAGTTGAATAACTTCAAGAACCAAAGACAATAACCCAATCATGACTTTGAATTTTTTTTATTTATGTGATGTGAAGTTAGACAACATTGACATGGTGGCAACATCCTTCGACAATCTTAGCAGTGACCTTTTAATGACAATGACTTGACATAATTGAGGTAAGAGCTAATGAGCAGTAGTGTAATATTATGGGGTTGTAAGACTTCTTAGAAAATTTGTAACATTGATCAAATTGGAATTTAATGATGATCTTAGATGGCATAGTGTAACCACTGATAAATTGAGAGTTGCCAATGTAGTTGAACTTAACATAGTGACCTGATTTATACAATGACTATGTACCTAATGATTTGACTTGACTTTAGACAAGGTTTGTTCAACTCTTGACAATCAGCTGATTTAAGCCTATCATAATTTGATACTTGACTTTACAGTGACTTAGAACTTAAATAATATGATAATATGATTGTGTTAATGTGTATTTATAGTAACCTTAGTAGGATTCACTATCAATGAATTAAAGTGTTGTGATTTGATTAACTAGTATAACATCTAGGCATAACACATAAATCTAACGTATAGAATGATATCTTGATATTGATGTAATAGTTGGGCATGTAATATGATGAATGATGACCTCTTTCCTATGTGGTATGACACCAAGTTCATCAATGAGATAGTATAACTTGACTATAGACATAACAAACTCACTGACTTGACACATAAGCTTGGGATACAAGCTATACATCTAACCTGTAGTGACACTTTGACAACTCTAATAACCTAGGGATTTGTATTATGTGTCTTATTATGATGACCTAGAGGGTGTACCAGCATAATGACATGAATTTACATGGTAACAGATATTTGAGGGAAAACTCATCTTGTTGTACATCTTATTGGTGTGAAGATGGATACAAGTGTATGAGTCGTGTTTAGCACTGATAAGACATATGTTGGTAGCTCTTTGTGGGAAAATCTTGAGAGCATTGGTATTGGATCATAGGGATGACCTAAGCTATCTTAGGGTATTCCATTATCATACGTTTGAGTTCAACAATTGCAACAGTATAGTTGTTTGGTACAGTGATGTTTGGTAGTAACTTTGTGAGCAGTGTAGTGGTTCAGTTTTGATGTGCAGTGGTATATGTGAGTAGTGACAGTGATGTACAGCTCAGTAGTGATAGTGATGTGCAATTATCAGTTTGTGTAGTTGAAAATTGATTTGGCAGTGTTGGTAGTCAGGGTTTGTTGTTCAGTATTGTGTAGTGATCAGCTTGAGCAAGATGGTACAATGGTCAATGGCTACCAAGACTTGACAAGATACACAACATATTTACATCATTATTTTATTAATTCATAGCACAGGGGGATCGAGTGTGAAAATTGGAAACGTGGTCTATTGGCTCTTTAGGGTGGTAGGGCAGTGCAAGGTGGGTCATTGGAAGCACCTTCAGATTGTGTCCCGAGAACATTTTAGGGAAGCAGGGTGGTGCAAGGGCAAGTCGTAGCCTACATAGGGTGTTGTGGCATCCTTTCAATTGGGGCTGATAAATTACAAGGTGGTGAATCATCCTGACAACAACTGGTAAATAGAGTGTTAGGGCACTCATTGGGTTGTGGCTTGACTCATAGGGTGTCGGGGCGTCCTTTCGGTTGCGGCAAGATATTAGGGTGTAGTAGTGTTCTACATGTTGTATTCTATAAATGAGGGGGTTGTGGCCTCTTTCTGTTCTGGCTGAGAACTTGATGTAATTAATTTTTATTTTAAAGAGAAAAAGAAGAGAATTACTAAGAAGCATTTGGTGGTTTTTGACCCAAAGGGGATTTTCCACCTAAAAATCTTGTGTCTACTATCTTATATTTCTGCATTGTTGTATGATGTTGTCTACTGCATTTTATATTTGGTAAAGAATAATAAAATAATGTTGAAGAATAACTAATGCTCTGGAAAAAAATGAATAAAGTGTTAATTGCTAAGAAATATTGATTCACTCCCCCTCTCAGTATTTCCAATAATTGGTATCAGAGCGGGTTCCTTCAGTAGAACCTTAATATCTAGAAGGAAGATCTCAGAATATAGAGATGGGAAAATCAAAGAAGAAAACCGCCAAGCATTCAAAGGAAGTTTCAGGCACTGCGACGGTCTCCAAATCTGAAGAAAATTAGTAATGTACACCAACTCCCGATTTTGATGAAAATAATTACTAGATATGGGAATATAGAATGGTAGTCCATCTACAAGCTCATGATGTAGGGCAATTTGTTGTTCTTGGAGACACATTTAGAAATGGAGCTAAAAGGTACAATACGGAAGCCATGAATTCCTTTTTTAAGGTTTTGCCAAATCCTGTAAAAGCAAAGGTTGGTTAATGCTCAACAACCAAAATTCTTTAGGAAAGGTTCCATAATATCTACTTAAGGAAGCATGCAGGACAAGATATAGATGTTGATAATCATGTGGATCCTGATATCACAGAATCAAACAATGATGATAGTGAAGAAGTTGAGGAAATGAGCGAGATCGAATTTCAAAATGAAGTGGTCAGAGTTATAAAGGAACTAAAGAGTGACAGGGAAAGGGAAAAAAAATTGGACGCAAAATTTGAAATAGAAAATGGATTTGTTGAAAGACTCACTAAGAATTATAAAGAATCCAAGAAAAATCATTAGCAATCTTAGAGTGTGGTTGGAAGAAACCAGAAAAGTTGAAGAATCACTTAGAAAATAAATTGAAGAAAATAACAAAGAATGGAGGAACACGGAGAAGGAAAATCACACACTCCAAGAAGAAGTTTCTCTTCTAAAACTCTAAGTGTGAGAAGCAAATAGAAAAGAGAAGGACTTGGCAAGACAACTAAAATAATTTGATCAAAGGTATGTATATGAAGTTGATCAAAAGCAAAAAGGATAGGATACAGTTATTGCATAAATAAATAGGCTTAGAAGGAAAATGGAAGGTAGAAGAATGATCCGTAAACTGTCATGGATATTCCACGGGACAGTTCGCCACAACAGATTTGATAATATTATATTAAAAATCTGAGATTCTACACTATTACAGATTTATTAAACTTTAAGATCTGTAGATTTAATTATAATTAGTGCATGCATGTGAATCGAAATTACACAGAAAAGTAGAGAAAAAAAAAATAAGCTCACTCACACACATAAGACACAAGATATGCTCTCTAGGAAACCCTTTCGGGAAAAAACTCAGCTGGAAGATGATGACGATTCGCTCTCTTTCTCTGTCTGGAAATATGGATGCAGGTACAAAGAAGTAATGTTTGTGGCTCGTGGGCTGCTACAATGCACATATCCTCTATGTGTGCTCTACCTCCTATCTCTCCTGGCTATATTTTCTCAAATATGTAACAAAATGCTCTCGAAAGAATGGAATGTTTCTTCCTCCTAGTGGCCCGATTATAACACAACCCAATAGCCTATTAGTGGTTAATTTTAAATACATCAAATCTTAACTAGAGTTACAATATAGACTCTACTAGAGTATTTTACATCACAAACATGTGGCTAGTCCATTTTCCATGAATAATGGGGGTTGACGCGACATCCTCCCAAACTATAGATGTGAAAACGGGTAGGTCAACTTCTGAGTGGCATAACTTTTGCATACAGACTCCAATTGACACGCTTCTTGTGGCATTGAAAAGAGATATGTGTGTAGACCAACATGAAATGTTGTTGCGCTCAAACTTCAAAGTTTTACCCCCCAAAAAATGTCGTTTGATGCCTCAAAACACTTTAGACCCTGTTTCGCCAAACTAGGTCCCGCCGGTAAAAACGGTCTCGTGAATTGATTCCTCCACTTTTTCCACTCCAAATGCATCGATATGGATGACAAACATATAACGATCCAATCCATATCCAACCTCCCCATTTTGGGAGACTTTTGGTCCCCAAAAGCGTCTACTGAATAGGGTGAGGAAATTTTTCCTCCACTTTCTCTCTGGTGTACCATTTAGCTTTGCTTGAAAGTTGTCCCTTCAATCCAATCTGGAAAAGGTCACGTTGCCCCTATCTTGTAGTTATGGATCTCTTCTGCAAAACCGTATCTTTTGTCAACTCTGCTTGAGCATCTGGTGCCAAATCTTCCACAGAAGGTAGGACATGTTCATATTCCTAATCTAGCATGGAAGTTTCATAGAGTTTCAAATTCTCTACATTCACAACTGAGTAAATCCGCGTATATGGTGGTAAACTGAGTCGATAGGCAATATCGCCCACCTTTTCTGGTATCTCAAAGGGACCATACCTAAAAGCCTTGATTTTCTTACTAGGCCCCTGCAACCTCTCCTTGTTCAACTGTAACCATACTCTGTCTCCCACCTTAAATGAATTTTCTGTTTTATGTTAGTCATACTTGGCCTTATACTTCTCATGTGATTTCTGCAATGTTACTTGTACCTGTAGATGGATCTATCTGATCTTCTCTATAAAATTTTCAGCCCTCAAAGCATATCATGTAAGATATTCCCTCTCTCCTTGTTGCCCATATGCAATATTCAAAGGTGAAGGTGGAAAATATTCAAAACAAGTCTCAAATGGGGATTTTCTTGTAGAAGTGTGGACTGCTCTATTGTAAGAATTTTGTATATATACCATATTTTCATCCCAGGTCTTCGGATGCTTTTGGTTGTATCCCCTGAGAAGCTGCACCAAATTCTTATTGACTATTTTTGTCTGCCCATCTGTCTGTAGATGGCATGCTATAGATCTCTTCAACTTTGTATCCATCTTCTCCCACAATGTAGTCCATAATGCACTGAGAAATCTTGTATCCCTATCTGAAATGATGCTCTTTGGTATCCCAAAGTGCACCTAAACCTGTCCAAAGAGCAAGTTTTTTGTTTCTTTCCTGCTAATGGTCTTTTTACAAGGCATCAAAACACACGTCTTGTTGAACCTGTCAACAACCACGAACAGGTAGTCATGTCCCTTCCTGGTTGTCGGTAAACCTCCCACAAAGTCCAAGGATATGTTTTCCTAATTACTAGTAGGTACAAGTAAGGGATGATATAGACTTTGTTTCCTATTGCTAGGCTTGTTGGTACAACAAACCATACATCCTCTTATGAACCTAGCTACCTTCTCTTGCATCTTGGGCCAAAACACATACCTCTGCAAGTTAGTCACGGTCTTCCCTACACCAAAGTGCCCTGCAACCTTGGAGGTGTGAGCCTCTCTGATTAGTTGCAACCGCTCACCTTCAGGAACACATTGCTTATCTAGCCTATAGAGTAACTCATCCTGAAGATGGTAGTCAACCATGTTATCGTCATCATGCACATGACTTTGACTCTGCAAATGTTGATACACTTCCTTAAAGTCTTCATCTTCTGAATATGCCTCTCTGTATGCATCATGGGTGAATGGCTCCATGTGCATAAGAGTCCCCAAAGTTGCGATCTTTGATGTGGGTGGCCTTGAAAGTATGTCGGCCAACTTGTTTTTGCTTCCTTTCTTATACTTGATCACCAAATGAAACTGTTGTAAAAGCTCCATCCACTTGTAATGTTTGGTTTGTTGTAGCTTACTCTAGGTCTGCAAGTATTGTACCGGTTGGTGACCTATGTGGATTATTGTCTCCTTTCCCATCAGATAGTGCTTCCACTTCTTCAAAGTTTGCACCATGGCATAGAGCTCCTTGTCATAGGTGGGGTAGTTAAGGACTTCTCGATGAAATACTTCATAATGGTAGCATACAGGCCTTCCTCCTTGCATCAAGACAACCCCCATAACATTCCTACTCGCATATGTCTCTACTTCAAAGGGTCGCTGCAAGTTTAGTAATGCCAGAACTAGTGCTTGAATGGTTTTCTTCGTTAGCTCTTTGAAATCCCTTTGTTGACCTTTGCCCCACTAGAAACTCTTGCCAATTTCTATGGCATGAAGCGGTGTTTCTACCACTGAAAATGAGGCTATGAACTTCCTTAGGTACTGTGTTGCCCCAATGAAACTCCCGACCTCAAAAACATTACGAGATTTCGGCCATTTCATGATGGCCTCCATCTTGGAAGGATCTATCTTCAGTTCTCCCCCACTGATCACATACCCGAGATACACTAACGATTGTTGCGCAAAACTCACACTTCTTGAGACTTGCTAGCAGTTGGTGCTTCTTCAATGTTTCCAACACCTGCGTCAAATGTGATATATGCTCCTCTCAGGTAGCACTATATCCCAGTATATCATCCAAATAGATAATAAGAAATGAATCTATAAAAGTGTGCAGTACAACATTCATTAATCTCATAAATGTAGTTGGTGCATTACATAAGCCAAATGGCATGACTAACTACTCATATAAACCTTGCCTGGTTTTAAAGGTGGTTTTCTATGTATCTTCTTCTTTGAATGGAACCTATTGATATCTAGACTTCAAGTCCAAACTGGTGAAGTATTTTTCTTTTTGCAACTAATCCAACAAATCATCTATCCTAGGCAGGGGGTATCTATTCTTGAGCATGATTTTGTTCAACGCCCTGTAATCTATACACATATTCCAAGTCTCATCCTTCTTCGACACAATTATGATGGGTGACCCACATGGTGATGTAAATGACACCTTGTTCCAACAATTGTTGTAATTGTTTTTTCACCTCACTTGCTTCTATAACAGACTGCCTGTATAGCCCAATATTTGGCAATGGGGAGTCTGGCAATAGTTGGATCTCGTGCTCCACTTCCCTCTTAGGTGGTAACCCTTTAGGCTCTTGGAACACATCCGTGTATGCTTGTAACAACTCCTCCAATTGTTGTTTTTGTTTCGCAATACACCCCTCTAGGGATGCCTTGCCTCTTATTGACTCCTCTATAGACTCGCTTTCTCTTAAAAACAATAAAATGTACTTCTTGTTGGAGCTGATCAATTTCTTAGCTTGGTTGGCACTTACCAATGAAATTTTTGACTTGCTTGTGTGCGCATTGATGATGAACGATTTTCCATCCTTGATGAGCCAATTATGGTTGGCTCTCCTCATGAATATTGCATCCTGCATGTACATATATGAACTCCCAAACACTACTCCACATACATCAAGGGGAACCACGTCTAGGCCTACTTCATCAATAAAATCAACACTGATACCAAATCTAATTTTACACAGTTTTGTTACCTTCAACTTTGCATCCTTATTTACCCATCCCAATGGATATGGGTTTGGATGATCATGAAATTCCATCCCAAACTTCTTGACCAGCTCTGCTATAATTAGATTCACCTTCAATCCTGAGTCAAATAAAGCACCAATCTTTGTCTTCTTAACATCTTCTTTATATGGAAGAGTTTGGTAATTTCTTTCTCTTCTTGTTGCTAAAGGCTACACAGATTCACCTCCTTCTGTATTGACGTACATACGATATTCTCATCCACATCTGAGTTTATTTCAAGTTGGTTGCTCGAATCAGTGGCCATGAGATTCTTCTTCTTGTTATCTTTATTCTTGTTCTTCGAGTTTAGCTCTGGATGCAACTTCCAACATTTTTCCTTTGTATGGCCATCGATGTTGCAGTGGTTGCAGTGGTTTCTAGGATCTTTGCACTGGTGTCTTGTGGTTGTTGTCTTCTTATCTTTTCCCCCATTTTGTTTCTTCTTCCCCTCCTTAGAAGCTTCTTGTTTCTCCTTCTGCTTTGATCCACTTTATTGCACTCCCTTCTGACCTATGTTATCCAGGTATTATGCCTGTACACAAGCCTCGTCCATCGATTTGGGCTTGAACAACATCAATTGCTCACACAGATGGTGATGCAAACCCCTGAAATACTTAAGGAGTACATCTGGGTTCTTTGGAGAGATACCCAACATTATAGCCATCTTCTTGAATTCTGTGGTGTACTCTTTCACGGTTTGGCCTGGTTTTCGCCTGAAGTAATGCCATCGAATCCACTAGTCCTCCATGTACCCAATGGAATAAAATTGTGACTTAATGATAGTTTTGAAATCCTCCCACTTAGTCACTAGAGGTTCTCCCTCCAACCTCATGGTTTCCGTGTGGATCTCCCACCAAGTCAATGCATGGCCCTCTAATTTGAGTCACGCAAATGAAATCGTTTTCCCTTCCTCGATCTGATGGACACTGAAATAAACTTCTAGTGGCTCAGCTTTAGAGCATCGATCTCATTGTGGTACAGTATGATATCGACTTTTTCTTCCATTTTAAACAAGGACTATGATTGGTTCACGACACTCGAATTGAGTTGACTTTTTTCAGGTCATTGCTTTGACTAGTTATCCGTTTCTCCCCAATCTTCTCATCCCCATTCTGATTTGTTTTCTACATTTGAACCCCCATCTTCTCCAAATATCACCATCTTTCTATTCAATGCCACCATGAGGAGGCTTACATTGCAATTGATATCTATGACTTTTTGTTCCAACCACGTAAACCTCACCTCTGCAGGATCACGAGGTTCATTTACAGATTCATCAACCATGATTAGGATTTTACGATTTTCGAACCTGCCAATATAGATCCTTGTAATCTCCATAAAATACCCAAAGAAACTTTCTCTAATACCAAATGATCCATAAATGATCGTGGATATTCCATTGGACAGTTCGTCACAATAGATCTGATAATATTATATTAAAAATCTCAGATTCTACACTATTACAATTTTATTAAACTTTAAGATCTGTAGATGTAACTATAATTAGTGCATGCATGTGAATGGAAATTATGCATAAAAGTAGAGAGTGACAAAATAAGCTCACGCACACACATAAGACACAAGATATGCTCTCTGGGAAACCCTTTCAGGAGGAAACCCCACTGGAAGGTGAGGTTGCATCGCTCTCTTTCTTTGTTTGGAAATACGACTGCAGGTTCAAAGAAGTAATGTTTGTCGCTCGTAGGCTGCTACAGTACACATATCCTCTTTATGTGCTCTACCTCGTATCTCTCCTAGATATCTTTGCTCAACTATAGAATAAAATGCTCTCGAAAGAATGGAAAGTCTCTTCCTCCTAGAGGCTCGGTTATAACACAGCCTGATAGCCTACTAATGGTTAATTTTGACTACATCAACTCTTAACTAGAGTTATAATATAGACTCCTCTAGAGTCTTTTACATCACAAACATGTGACTAGCCCCTTTTCCATGAATAATGGAGGATGATGCGGCATCCTCCCGAACTATAGGTGTGAAAACATGAAGGTCAAATTTTGAGTGGCATAACTTTTGCATGCAGACTCTGATTGACACGCTTTTTGCATCATTGGAAAGATCTGTATGTGTAGAACAACATGAAATGGTGTTGCTTAAGCGACAAAGTTTTACCCCCCCCATAAAATGTCGTTTGATGCCTCAAAACATTCCTAAAAGGTTTCACATCTTGTTTCACCAAACTGGGTCCCGCCAGTAAAAATAGTCATGTGAGTTGATTCCTCCACTTTTTCCACTCCAAATGCATCGAAATGGATGATAAACAATATAATGATCCAATCTGGGTCAAAAGAATAGATACAAGTTCTCAACAGAGAAGCAAAAAAGGTCACCCTTTTATAGCTACAAATTTTGAAAAGTCGATTTCAAGAAGACCTTACTCAAAAGAAAAAACAACCTGACCCAGCTCTTAATGAAGTCAACAAGTTCAAGGATTAGAAAAAGGAACATTTGCAGGTTATTTACAGGAAAGATCAAGAATTGGCCAGTTAAATATAAAGGCAAAGAAGCAAGTAAAGCTCCATGTGACAAAGGTACAAGCTCTAAATCTTTGCAATATCAAGATATGGAAAAGACTAAATATTGCAGCTTCAAAGAATGATGTTGAAGTAGTCAAGGACAAAGGATAACAAAAGACTAAAACACCACCTCTGAAGAATAATAAGTATAAAATATCATCCAGGTATGTTCGTTCATTTAATGGTTATTGTTTTTCATGTACTAACTATGGACATATGGCTAGGGATTGTGAAGTTGTTGATAAGTACAATTATCAAAGACCACCGTGTTATGTAAAAATTAGTTAGATTATGTTCATTATTTAATTTTCAATTAAATTAGACGAAAGGGCACGATCATAAGATTATGCCCTTTCCCCAAAGGGTGTCCATGGCAGTATATAAGCCAGGAACCCCATTTGTAATCAACATCATCTGTCAATTCATTTATTAATAAAAATAATATAAGATATATATATATATATATTAATATATATATATATATATATATATATATATATATAATTATGTTCATCAAGAAGTACTCTCTTCATCTGGTATCAGAGCCAACATGAGATTGGTAGCACCACAAATTTTGTTGACCATCTGGCCCCCACAGGTCTTCCATATAACAGCAAGCGTGTGGGGTTGTGCATATTTCACCTGAAGTGATACGCTGAACCAAATGCTGTGAGTTCCAGCCCAAGTTCGAGTGTCGCTTTTCTTCTACCTGTGGTGATAACGCTAAATTACGACGTTCCGTCTATTTTCGGTGACTTACGCATTGGTGGAGAGAGCGTGAACATAAATACACTCAATTGACCTTGCTCTTCACGTTTTTTTCAGCGGTTAGTATTCCTGTCCGACTACGTAGCTCTGCAGGAAACGGTTCAGAAAAGTTCTGTCATTTGTCCGCGCTGAACCAACGATTCCGGTGTTGTTTATATCTATGATTAGTCGTGACAAGACTGAAATTCCGCTGCAGAGATACGCTAAAAGCCAGCCGCAGGGATTATTCACTACAGTATTATTCACAGTATTTTATCTGCGGTACAATACTGAAATCAAATAATATTGAAATCATTGATTCTATGTGATTATTATCCCTCTCAGACGAGAAAGGGTGATCAGTCAAACGAAACGTGACCTTTCTGTTGGACGTGGTATCCATTCCATTCGATTAATTAAAAAATTACGTATCACATTATATGTAATTAACTTAATTATATAGGATTTAACAAAAAAAAATTATTACATATATGTGAATAATATTAATTAGTTAAAATAATATTTTAATTAATTAATTTAAAAATAATAATAATAATATTAAAAAAAAATTATTTAAGCTGGCAGATAAATACACGCCCCCACAAACCCATTCGATGTCGACAATGACAATGGTGGACTTCCAAAAAAATTGTTGGACTTGGAGCATAAGATAAATAGCAACCACGATGAGGTCAGTAAAAGATTAAATGAATTCTAGATCAAGCTTGGGGAGCAAGTTGACGAAATCAAAAATCTTCACAATACGACAAATCAAATAGAAATAAAGATGGAAAATCAACATGTCCAAACAGAAGTAAACATCAGAGATGCCTTAACAATGCTGAAACTGTGTAAAAGGTCGAATTGTACACCCAAACAACTACTAAAAGAAAGTGAAGAGAATCAAGAACACATCTCATCAGATTCAACAAAGTCAACAAACTCTCATGAAAAGGTTGAATCCCCAAAAAAATCAGTGACACCCCACTAAGAAGCAAGTAACACGACCTTTACAAACAAGCAACTTTGGGATACCTTTACTAATCAACACCCTTTTTTTCGCTCAACCATTAGCAACATATCAATGAAGGGAAAAAGTCGAGATGCCTAAATTCGATGGAAATGAAAAAAACAATGTTGCATAGACAAATAAAGCAGAAGAATACTTTGAGATATATGACATCAATGACGATGACAAAAAGCTCAGGCATGCATCCATGAAAATGGAATGAGAAGCATATAACTGGTATATGTGGTGGAAAAAACCAACACACGTCACTAGCTGGAGAAAATTTAAAAATGCCTTCTTTAAAAGATTCCAAGGTGTAAGAGAAGAAGAGTTATTTTCAAAACTCATCAAGTTACGACAAAAAGGAAGTGTGGACGAATACACTCAAGAATGAGAGACCTTTGTAACACGAGTACCTGGGTTATCAGAATCTCGTCTAATTCAATCATACATCTCGGGACTCAAAACCCATTTACAAGTAGAACTTGAAATGCATGGCATTTCATCAATAGAAGTAGGAAGACGAAAAGCAAAAACAGCCAAAAAGAAATTCGAACAAATATTTTGGTCAAAATCCAAAAAAACATATTCAAGAAGAAAAACACTTCAGTATGCGGACCCAAAAAATACAAGATATGTTCCACCACATCGACGTGAAGATGAAAAATCTAATGTGGAAACGCAAAGGATAAAAGAGGGTAAATGCAAGCGCTGTGGTGAGAAGTGGGACCCCAAGCATAGGTGTGCTAAAGGAAAAGAACCAAAGAACCTATATCATTGTGAAGCAACCAATGATTCAAACAGTAAAGATTCTAACATAGAAGAAACAGAAGATGCCCCAGAATTCTCACCAGAATTAGATGATGAAAGGATTCCCCAAGTGTCATTATCAACCATGACAGGTATATCACAACCTCAGACCTTAAAGTTAAAAGGACATATAAAGAAGAACAACGTAGTGGTTCTCATCGACTCTGGGAGCACACATAATTTTTTAGATGCAACCATGGCAAAGAGACTCAGTATTTTTTCATTTCCTTTACCAAACATGAAGGTGATGGTAGCTGACGGTAAGAAGATTGAAAAGGTGGGGGAATGCCATAAGGTTAAATTGCAGATTCAAGACTTCAGTTTAGAGTCTCCGTTTTTCACAGTGCCATTAGGAGGAGTAGACGTAGTCTTAGGTATCCAATGGTTACGAACTTTAGGTACTTATGCCGCCAACCACCAAGTACAGTTTATAAAATTCAAATGGGGAGGTCAGAAGTACAAATTACAGGGATTCAAGCACCAGAAAATCAAATTTTATCATCATCACAAATGATGAAGATGATTCGAAAGGGAGCACCCGCTTATGTAGTACAATGTCATCAGTTACAAATGTTATCTACAAATATGACCAGTGAAGAGTCACCAGAGATACAAGATCTAATTAGGAAACATGAAAAAGTATTTTAAGACCTACCTATAAAGATGCCCCCTAATAGGGAAATTGAGCATACAATAGAAGTCAAGGCAGGATCAAACCCGGTCAACATCAAGCCATACCGATATCCACATCACCAAAAAATAGAAATCGAGAGATTAATCCAATACCTCTTAAAGTGTGGAATCATCTCAAAAAGTAAAAGTCCTTACGCTGCTCCAGTGGTGTTGGGAAGGAAGAAAGATGGCTCATTCAGACTATGTATTGACTATAGGGGATTAAACAAAATAACAATTAAAAACAAGCTCCCAATCCCCTTTATCAACGAAATGTTGGATGAGCTACATGGCGCAAGGTATTTATCAAAATTGGACTTAAGATCAGGCTACTATCAAATTAGAATTAGATTAGAGGACATACCAAAAACGACATTCCGAACACATGAAGGTCACTATGAATTTAAAGTAATGACGTTTGGATTAACCAATTCACCAGCAAAGTTTCAAGCAACTATGAACGAATTATTTTGCCCACATCTCATAAAGTTTGTATTAGTATTTTTTATGATATCATAATTTACAGTAAAACTTGGAAGGAGCACTTGCAACATTTGGACAAAGTTCTTACACTACTTAAAGAACACCAATTTTACGCAAAAAAAAATCCAAATGCACCTTCGAAAAAGAAGAAGTAGAATACCTTGGACACATTATATCCCATGAAGGTGAAAGGGTGGACCCTAACAAAATCAAAGCTATAAAAGAATGGACTAAACCTACTAATATATCCAAGATAAGAGAGTTCTTAGGTTTGATTGGATATTACCGAAGATTTATTAAAAACTATGCACATATAACTGCACCTCTAACAAATCTTTTAAAGAAGAATTTGTTTCTATGGGATGAGGAAGCAGGAAGGTGTTTTGAAAAATTAAAGGAAATTATGACTAATGATCCTGTATTAGCAACACCAGATTTTTCTAAACCATTTATCATTGAGTGTGATGCTTCTCGATTCGGTATAGGTGCAGTATTAATGCAACAAGGACATCCAATAGCTTTTGAAAGTAGGAAGCTCAACAAAAGAGAACGCCTCAAATCCACATACAACAAAGAAATGCTCACTATCATGCACGCACTAGCTAAGTGGAGGCAATATCTTTTGGGAAGTAAGTTTTCTATTCGAACAGAACATAACAGTCTCTAGCATCTCCTTCAACAAAAAACACTTTCCGAAGAACAACAAAAATGGATTGAAAAAATTGTCGCTTTTGACTTGGAAATGCTACATAAAAGAGGTAAAGGCAATGTAGTAGCAGATGCCTTATCCAGGAAATATGAAGAACCAACACTACTTGCAATTCCGGTTGCTGTCCCTCAGTGGCCTAACGAAATTTGAAGTGAGTATGCCAAGGATCTAGAAATAACAACAATAATCAATAACCTTCCCAATAACTCAAAATTTGAGTGGAAGAATGATATCCTATGGTATAAGGGAAGAATATATCTAAATACAAATTCCAAGTTTAAGTTTAAGATACTCAAGGAATTACATGACTCACTGTCTGCTGGACATGTAGGATTCTTTAAAACTTACTACAATGCATGTCAGTCCTTCTTTTGGAAGGGAATGAATCGTGATATTCAGAAGTATGTAGCAGAGTGTGACACATGTCAAAGGAATAAAAGCGAAAATATTACAACACCAGGATTACTTCACCCCTTAAACATTTCAAATCAGAAATGGGAAGAAATCTCGATGGACTTTATCGAAGGATTACCAGTATCTGAAGGCAAGGACAAGATTTTCGTAGTAGTCGACAGACTCACCAAATATGCTCACTTTATGGCAATAAAGAAGTCATACTCAGCAAAAGAAATCACTTAAATATTTTGCAAAAATATATATATAAGTTACACGGTTTTCTGAAAGTCATTGTGAGTGATAGAGATGCCAAGTTCAAAGGTAATTTCTGGAAGGAATTGTTCATCCATATAGGAACCTACCTAAATATGAGTACCGCTTATCACCCTCAAACAAATGGCCAAACAGAGGTTGTCAATAAATGTTTGGAGGCCTACCTACGTTGCTATGCTACAGAAAAACAAAATAAATGGGCTCAATGGTTACATCTTGCTGAGTGGTGGTATAATTCCACTTATCATACATTAGCAAAAATGACGCCATTTCAAGCTCTATATGGGTATGAACCCCCGAAATGGAAGGATCTAGCTATTGTCCAAACAAATCTACCCGTTGTTAAAGATCAACTAGAAGAAACCCAAAAAATTGTCCAAATATTAAAAGAAAACCTGAATAATGCAAGGAATCGTATGAAGCAACAAGCAGACCGTAACAGAACCGAAAGAGAGTTTGAAGTTGGAGAATGGGTATTTGTTAAGCTCCAACCATACAAACAATTATCCTTAAAACATAAAGGAAAATACAAATTAGCACCAAAGTTTTATGGACCTTATCAGATCAACAAAAAGATTAGCCAAGTTTCGTATGGTTTAAGCCTTCCAGAGACAAGTCGTGTTCACAACGTCTTCCACGTCTTGCCTTAAAAGGGCACTAGGTAACCATCAAACAACGCAAACAACACTTCCATTCCTAGATGATGTGGGAAGAGTCATTTTAGAACCAGAAGGTATTTTGTCTACTAGAGAAAGAAAGCTTCGATATCATACTATCAAGGAATATCTGATCAAGTGGAAGGACTTACCTGAAGAAGAAGCTTCTTGGGAGAATGAAGCATTTTGTCAACAACATCCGTCATTACGTATGCTTTGAGGACAAAGCATTCTTTCGAGAGGAAGGCAATGTTATGTAAAAATTAGTTAGATTAGGTTTATTATTTAATTTCCGAGTAAATTAGACAAAAGGGCACGATCATAAGATCATGCCCTTTCCCCAAAGGGTGTCCATGGCAGTATATAAGCCAGGAACCCCATTTGTAATCAACATCATCTATCAATTCATTTATTAATAAAATATTTATATATTTTTTCTGTTCATCAAGAAGTATTCTCTTCATTTGGTATCAGAGCCAACACGAGACTGGTAACACCACAAATTTTGCTAACCATCTAGCCCCCACGGGTCTTCCATATACCAACAAGCATGTGGGGTTGTGCATATTTCACCTGAAGTGATACGTTGAACCAAACGCTGTGGGGAAAGGGCATGATCTTATGATCGCGACCTTTCATCTAATTTAACTGAAAATTAAATAATAAACCTAATCTAACCAATTTCTACACAACACACTGCCTTTGAAGAAGTATGAATCATCCAGGGATGCTCAATCAGTTAATGGTTATTGTTTTTATGCACTAACTATGGAAATATGGATAGGGATTGTGAAGTCTTTCGCAGATACAATTATCATCCGCAAAACCCTAGAAGCAAGGTTGTAGGATCACGAGACAAGTTCCATGATGTATTTTTCAGTAGAGAGTACATACCAGACGAGCCAAACATTGAATGTTTCAAATGCCATAACTATGGCCATATAGCTCATGATTGCAGATATCATATGGAATCTTGTATGGACAACATTGAATGCTTCAAATGCCATAACTATGGGCACATGGCTTGAAATTGCAAGAACAAAAGGTCTGGAAAAGGAAACAGGTACAGGAAGATCAACCAGATAAGAAGGTTTTAGCAGTTATGCTTTCAAGACTCATGAAAGAAAATGGTCATGAGGAATCAACAGATGCATCATATGTTGACATGAGTCAATATGGCCCATTGGGTGACATATTATTTTGAAAGATCTAGCTCGTTGACTCCTTGAATTATGAAGAAGGGGAGTCTATGCACCAGTGTGTGGCACAAGTCTACCAGTGACAAACAAACATCATGGACAATGTTGTTCCTTAAGAAACCAATTTCCTGGTTGTGGGGAAATTGTGCTTAAGACATTAATAAATATTATTTACTGTCACTTATTGTTTGTTGTGTTCTCAAATGAAGGACCTAGAAAACTTGGTCTTTAACTCTTAATGCGTGTATGACCAGAACATCTCAGAATGCCATTTGTTGCTAGATATAAATGATGAATGAAGAAAGTTTGAAGGAGAAGTTAACGATAATATGTTGATCTTTCACAGAAACTACTATCTATAACATAGAGGAATTATGATAATGAGAACTGAATCATAGACAATATGCTGGTATTTGACAGAAACTATTATCTATAACTTAGAAAGGAAGTGAGGATTTCAAGTATAGGAGCGCTCCTTTAAGGAATTTTAACTTTATCTACATAAGCAAATAAAGACCTACAGCTTCATTACTATACTTGAAAAGAAGAAAACATAGCATGACACATGACAGAGAATCTTACAAAATTATATACAACAACTCATGAAAACTTCTGATTCCTTCATTAATCAATGATGATATCAGGAATATAGTGGCCTAGTCTCTGGGTTTTCCAAAATTCCAACGCTTTCTTTGTAAGTTTTCATCTTTTTATACATTGTGGAACAGTTGTTAAATTCTGAAACTACCCAAATTATTCAACTGCTTCTCTAACTATATGAAGTAAAAACTATTACAGAATTTTATAGAGGGTAAAAGACACCTCAAAGAACATGAAATAACAGGAACATAACTGAATTCAGAAGAGGATGATAACTGCTAGCTTGCTCTGTTGATCCACTGCCAAATTCCTATGTAAATGCCCTAATGATGCGTAATTTGTTTTAGCCGTAATAAAACTCGTTTAATTTGTATAATCTTGGGCTTACATGGGCATTCCAATTGGCCAAAATGCAAAGAAACATACCAGATTGTCTTCCTCTTCAGCTTCAGCTCTAACCCTGATTTTCCACTTTACACAGCGAAATTACGCGAACCTCTGATTAATATGGAACTCAAAAGAGTTAATTCTGCTTTATAAACTTGTCAAATCCGCCCGTTCAGCGCTCTGTTGACTTCCATCGCAAATCGCAATCAACCCGATAATCACTGTAAAACTTAACTTATGCACCCTTAGGTCGCATAACTATGGAAGTGTTGGACTTATGCGTAAATCCTTTATACCTGCGCTTTGCTATTGTAAACCTTTTATAATAAAAATATATTATAAAACATGCTTTTTCCACCTTCAATACGGGCTCCGCACAGTTTTTGAGGTATACTTTCCCGCCGATTCATCCCCACCGTAGATCTGTGCTTAGCAGATCAGATGATCTACAAAGGTTTCGGGTGGGACATAAGCCCAGAGAATACCCGCCCGAAATGGGCAGTTTCCTCTCTCCACCCGACTGCTACATGTTGAACGTTGAGTGGGATCGAGTGAGCTCCAATAAAACCATTTACCATTTTTTGCTCCACCCAAAAACCTGGCTTATAACTTGAAATCTGCTTTTTTGTATGCCTTGCAGACCCGTCGGGCTTATAAATCATAATATGTATGCGCTTCAGGTCCAGCCTTTGTATTATAATCCTTTATAATAGAAATACATATAAAGCTGCATAAATAAATATATATGAAGGGCTTATGATATAGCAGAGCCACAAGAATTATAAAAAGCAGTGTAGAGTTTTTCAGGTCCGACCTATCGCAATCATAATCGGTGGAACCCATATATATATATGTATATATATAATATATATATATATTATATATTATATAGATGTGCCATGTTATTGCGGACCCGCCGACACTTACAACATAGTATATATATAGTTTCGGTCCACCTATCGCAAATCGCAATCGGTGGACCCAACGTACATAACTCGCGGTGCAGGCGGACCCGAAAACTTTATAAGCATATATATATAATTTCAGGTCCGGCCTTTAACTTTAACGCTTGTTTCCTTTGTAAATCCGATATATTTATGCTTTGCGAGATATTAATATATTATATAATATATATAATATATATATATATATTCAAATGTGTTTTCATATATTTTCGATATGTAATTACCACAAG
This sequence comes from Pinus taeda, assembly GCA_000404065.3. NCBI lineage: Eukaryota > Viridiplantae > Streptophyta > Pinopsida > Pinales > Pinaceae > Pinus > Pinus taeda. The sequence continues at coordinate 188,921 of APFE031077658.1, read as the reverse complement.
CAAAATACTTTTACTTTTAGACTTTGCCGGGTAGAGAATATAAAGGGATTCATTGAGGTTGAACCCCCTTAATGATTTTAGGCCACACTTGTGATAAAAATGAATAATAAGCTTAAACCCAATATAAGCTACAACAGACAGAATGGCATCTTCAAGAAAAATGTGTCAAATTCATGATAGATATAGGGGGAGAAGAACAGTTAAAGGATTACAGGTCCATAGAGATCGCCAGTAACAAAGGAAGTCTTATTGTTAGGGGGAGTCACCCTTTGCCATTGATGTCAAAGCGGGGGAGAAATCATGAGAAGAAGGTTGAAATTATGAGAAGGAGATGGAAGCATAAATTCAGGGGGAGTTGTACTCGCAGAAGGAGTACATGTGTTTCCATCAATGACAAAATGGGAGATTGTTGGACGTTGTTGTCATTGATGTCAACCCATGGAGTTTATTCGACTTGACTTTAACTAAAAAAACCAATCATTGATGTCAAATTGATAATGAATGCTTCTTAGTATTGTCAAATAACATCAAGTTGGCAACTCTATTATTGGATGGTTGAAAACCCCAAGTCCTAGGGTTTGGGTTCCCTGAACTCATGATGTACCCCGACTTTGTCGAGGGTTTTTGGCATGGAAAATCATTAATTTTTGGATGGAGACCCACATTAATATATTCTCCTTGGAAATATGTTTCTTGTGGTATGTGGTACACCACGTGGTTCCTCCTAGTTTGAGAAATATTCACAGTTGAAGTCATAGACCCCACCTTTTGGGCTAAAACCCCAAGGGGTGGTGACTTGGCATGTTTCTATTAATTGTGGGCATTCAAATTAAGCATAAGGGGTTCATTGTCACAATATTATCTTAAGGGTATCAACCTACTCGACACCTACAAATGGCATTCTTCCTTAACTAAGAATTCAAATCTAACACCTAGTGGGAAACCCTCCTAATACTTTGGACATAAGAAAACAAACTAATAATACTCATGAAATAAAATAATATACTTAAGATGTTTTCTTAGGACTTAATACTCCACCAACACCTAACCTAGAAGCCTCACTATAACACTATAAAAGGAAAGAATTGAATCATCCTAAGTCACATGAACTGAACGAAATTCTCAACTCTGAAATTGTTTGTATTTGGGCCTCCTGTAGCAAGTGATTTTTGGCCCTATTGAGGATACTTGAGAAAGATAACATTTTCCAAAGCTCAAACCTCTTGAAATAGAGACAAAGACCTATCGAAGGGATCAGAGGTTGGTTTTGGCCTTTTTTTGTCTCATTTTTATTAGGTTATATTCTATGTTTTAGAAATATTCCTCAGCTCTTTGTCACTCCTTGACATTTTCCAGGACCTATAATATTTCTCAATGGGTTCTTTGTAGCCTTGGTTCATCAAGATATACCATAAATTATTTGACACTTGTGCATGCATTTGGTTCTCAAATTATGCAAACATGTGCCCCCTCGGCCTAGGGTTTCCTCAAGAAACAAGCCCAAAAGTTTTTGTAAGTACACACAGACAAGTCTCCAGAAGTTTGACTGTCTGTGCTCCTTTTCTCTAGGCATTGAATCTCACTGAATGAGAAGCAGCGTAGAGATGTAAACATATATAATTGTTTTATTGTTTTCCTATTAAAGTAAAGTCAACCTAATTTTCATGTCTCTGCAGCCTTATTCTTAATATACTATGTGGCCTTGTGGAGCAACAAATATATGTGGAATATTAGCACACTCCTTCTAGATAGATTCCTTAATTGTTCTAAAAGGCATTAGACCTCCTTCTCAAATCATCTCTTGGGCACCTCACACCATAATTGTGACATAAAAAAAAATATGTTGGGTTTAGGCCTCTATTCCAGAATTATTTAAAATGCCATGATCTGATAATAGATTCATGACAAGTTGGTTTTGTCTTCATCAGTGCTCAGTCATCTAGGGAAATAAATTTCAAACTTGTTGAGTGCTTGTTAGTGCCTTGTTTTGCATTGATTGAATTATTCTTCAAAGGTTTACCCATAGTATAGGTTGGCACTAATATTCTATTGTAGGAAGTTTGTTCACCTACAGTTGTCAACATATGATAGCAATTAATGCCACAATCACATTGTGTATAAGTTGAATAACTTCAAGAACCTAAGACAATAACCCAATCATTGACTTTGAACATTTTTTTATTTATGTGATGTGCAGTTAGATAACATTGACTTGGTGACAACATCCTTAGAAAATCTTGACAGTGACCTTTTGATGATAGTGACTTAACATAATTGAGACAAGACTTAATGAGAAGTAGTGTAATATTATGGGATTGTAAGACTTCTCAGAAAATTTGTAACATTGATCAAATTGGCATTAAACAATGATCTTAGATGGCATAGTGTAATAGTTGATAAATTGAGAGTTGTCACTGTAGTTGGACTGAACATAGTGACCTGATTTATACAATGACTATGTACCTAAGCACTTCACTTGACTTTAGACAAGGTTTTTTCAACACTCTTGACAATGAGATTATTTAAGCCTATTAGAATTTGATCTGTAACTTAACAGTGACTTAGAACTTCAATAATAAGATAATATGAATGTGTTAATGTTAGTTATATAAACCTTAATAGGATTCATTAGCAGTGAATTAAATTGACGTGATTTGAATAACAAGTATAACATATAGGCATAACACATAAATCTAATGTATAGAATGACATCTTGATATTAATGTAACGGTTGGGCATGTAATATGATGAATGATGACCTCTTCCCTATTTGGTATGACACCAAGTTCGTCAACGAGATGGTATAACTTGACTGTAGACCTAACACACTAATTTGACTTGACACATAAGCTTGACATACAAACTTTACTTATACATCTGACTTGTAGTGTTACTTTGACAACTATAATAACCTAGGGATTTGTATTATGTCTTATAGTGATGACCTAGAGGGTGTACCATCATAATGACATGACTTTACATGGTAGCAGGGCTTTGAGGGAAATCTCATCTTGTTGTACAGTTTATTGATGTGAAAATGGATAGAAGTGTATGTGCAGTGATCCACAGTGATAAGACATATGTTGGTAGATCACCGTGGGAAAACCTCTAGAGTATTGGTAGAAGGTCATAGGGACAACCTAAGACATCTTGGGGTATTCCATTATCATATGTTTGGGATCAATATTTGCAGTGGTACAGGTGTTTGGTACAGTGATGTTTGGTAGTCAGTTTGTGAGTAGTACAGTGGTTCAGTTATGATGTGCAATGGTCTATGTGAGCAGTGACAGTGACGTGCAGTTGAGAAGTGACAATGATGTGTAGTTATCAATTTGTGCAGTTGACATTTGATTTGGCAACGTTGGTAGTCAAGGTTTGATGTGCAGTATTGTGCAATGATCAGCTTGAGCAGGATTGTACATTGGTCAATGGCTACCAAGACTTGATAGGATACACAACAGATTTACATCATTCTTTTATTGAGACAGAGCACAAGGGGATCCAGTGTGAAAATTGTGAAACTTGGTTTGTTGACTCTTCAGGGTGTTAGGGTGGTGCAAGGCAAGTCATTGGAGACACCTTCAGAGAGTGGCCTGAGAACACTTCAGGGCAGCAGGGTGGTGCAAGGGCAGGTCTTAGCCTGCATAGGCCATTGTGGCATCCTTTCGGTTGGGGCTAATACATTACAGCACGACGAAGCATCCTTCCGGCAGCAACTGGTAAATAAAGTGTTGGGGCACTCGTCAGGTTGTGACTTGACTCACAAGGTGTCGGGCATCCTTCTGGTTACAGCAGGATGTTAGGGTGTAGTAGCATCCTACAGGTTGTAGCATGTAAATCATGGGGTTGTGGCCTCCTTTAGTTGTTGTTGAGAACTTGATGTAATTAATTTTTTTTAAAGATAAAAAAAGACAATTACTAAGAAGTGTTCGGTGGTTTTTGACCTGGAGGGGGTTTTTCACCTAAAAATCTTGTGTCTACTATCTTATCTTTCTGCGTTTTTGTATGGCGTTGTCCACTGCATTTTATATCTGGTAAAAAATAATGAAAATAATTTTGAAGAATAACTAATGCTCTGAAAAATATTGATAACGTGCTAATTGCTAAGAAACACTGATTCACCCCTCCCCCCTTCAGTATTTCCAACATTCATCATCGTCACATCTTCCTTAGGGGCACTTTTGCACATCAGTCATTCTCATATAGATCAAGGGCATTGTCATGCAACAATGGATATTGCCATAACAAAGGTAATTGTCATATACAAACCAGAGGGTGTTGTCAAGTCTTTCACCAAGGTCATCAAGACTACTATAGACATGTCCTCATTATTGAAGATCTCTCCATGTATCATTAACGAGTATTACTGCATGCATGTGCAACATATATATAAATATTGAGCCACAAAGATTACATAGATATGCATGTGAGCTCCAAATAATAATACAAACCATGGTAGTGAGCCACAGAGCATCCATTTAGCCACAGGAAAGAGATGGAGCTACAAATAACTGGCCATAGAGAAGATATTGTATAGCATATGCAATTCATAGTAGTGAGAGCAAGCTACAAAGAAGATATGTGAGCTTCTATACAGAGTATAGAGAGAGTATATATGTGCCATTGTATATTAATTTGAACCATTGTACTATAGAATCACTATCATAGGGAAATATGCCAATGAGAGGAGTATTGATCTGAGCTACTTTATTATAGTATACGAGCCACAGGATGCTAAACACAAAGATTTGGAGTGCGAGCCACAATAACAAATACGAACCTTAGAAATGCGAGCAACAAAATGAGACATAGAGGCCACAGATGATTATATGAGCCTTGGGATTTGAGCATAAGAACCACGGAACATATATTGATCCTTAGAGATCATTGCGAGACTCAGATGACACTAGATCTGAGCCATAGTAATGATATGTGAGTCATAGGAGTCTTAATCCGAGCCATTGTAATTCCTTATGATGCCACAAAGACAACGAGTTACCAAAGTGCGAGCCATTGTGTGAGGATGTGAGTCATTGAGTATAAGAGCAAGCCACTGTGATAATCAAATGCGACCCTCGAAGTAGAAAAACGAATCACTATAATGAATACGAGCCACAAGAATAGACGTGTGAGCCACAAAGCCAAATTTTGTCTTCCTCAAAGAACCACCAAATTGGTTTTTAAAAGAGGGAGAATAGGTGCCCAATTTATACTTGTTTCCGTATGTGAAAGGACACATCTTTTGGGCAAACCGACATGTCAACTTTGGATAACCAACTTGAATTTCTTTTGGAGGGAATCATAAATTAAAATTTTCTTATAATAACATCCCAAATTTATACCATGATAAATTATTAATATGAGTTTCTTTTATCAATTTAAATTTTCTCTTTTAGGGCAAGATGGCCTTCATTTGGGCTTTCCGTGGGCGGTAGTTGGGTTTCCCTTTGGGGAAATTCATCCTGAAGTTGCCAAATTTCAACAATACAGCCTTTTGATAACCCTCCCATACATAAGCAAGGTAACTTGTCTACAAATTGTAAGACATAAAATTATTTGAAGATATTGTTTGTGTGAAGTACTTTGAGGTCTTTAACATTAAATATGGCCCACTTTGACACTCTTATTGTTAGTGCACCTATGATGTTGATCTCACTTGACTATGCAAGTATGTTGTTGGATCTTTGCTCCCAAGTACAATTATCGTCCCTTAACGGCTTGTATGATGCTTCCTGATGCTTCAAAGAGGACATTCAGCCCCACTTGATAACTCCACTAACCACTTTGACCTTAGGCATTCACCACTTATTTAGGAGTGTTGAACTTGAGATGCCATGACATAGTTGATTATACTTCTCTCTCCCTCCAGGTCCTTGAATGTTTCAATCCAAATCTAGGTTATTACCTTGAGAGTTGATGTACCCACAGTTGACAAGACACACCTAGGCTAGCATTGCACCTACTTGATGGAAGTTGTCTTGTGTTTGAGGAGATTAGATGATGATGATAACATGCGACACCTCTAAACAGGATGGTATGTTAGTTTCTGTAGCATCGGATATGTTCTAACTACAAAATTTGGTGGAGAGACTAGAATACATGAGATCTCCAAGACCCATAAATCCTTTCTGGAAATTCCACCTAAAAGTGTCTCAATTAGATTATTAGCTGATTTTTAAATATTTCCTAAGTTTAAACTTAGGTAATATGGTTAATCAATTAGTATTAATTGAGATAATGTGATAATCATCTAGAAACTCACATGGATCGACTTCAAGATAATCCTAGCCATTGATTAAGATTTCAATAGAGGATTATAAGAAGTCGTCAACGGACACTTGGAGAAGACACTTTTGTAGTTCGATTTTCTTGGTAGATCGATTTCCAAATAGCAGCAACAGTGGTCGGAGAGCCAGAGATCAAACCCGGTTCAGTGAGGGGCAGAGACAGTGACCTGGAGGAATTTTTCCAAATTTGGAGAGGCAGCGCAAAGCATTGTGTAGTTTCTTAAGAAGCAATTCGATTTTGTTGGAGAGAAATCCGTTTTCAGTTCCAGAGGTCGAGCAGAGGGTCCAGAGTGTCGGAGAAGTGATTCCCTCAGCACAACTAGGCAGGACAACTTCATCAAAGGCAGTTCAGAGACTTGACGTCATAGGGTATGTGCAAAGCAGCGTAGAGGCTGATGTAGAGGGTCCAAAAGGACAAGTTTATAAGGAGAATTCGTGTCGGGGTTGCTTCTGGAAGAAGGGTAATTTCCCTTAAATAATTTTAACCAGATTTACTTCTTGTTTGGATTCCCAGTTGGGCATACATAGATTGTACTCAAATTTCACTGCTGCATAATAAAATAAAACCCTCATTTGTTGCACTGGTTTTCCCGCATTGGATTTTTCCAGGGACTTTTATCCAAAACAACAGTGTGAATTTTTATGTGTGTTAGAATTTCTTAGTTCCAACGCTATTTTATTTCCTCGGTTTTTTATTATGAAGGTTGCAGTGTGTTTATTTCGATGTTGTCGTAGTAATAAACTAAATAATTAATTTATCAGTTAGAAGAAATAATCCCAGTTGTTGCAATAGGATTCTACTTGTGGAATTTTCACATGGTATCAGAGCGTGAATGATCAGCCAGGAAGCTCACACGCCAAAATTCTTGAGGTAGTGCAGTGCTAAGAAAGGTAGGTCGAATTGTTGGGTCAGTAATTCAATTTTCAGTTGCAAGTGTGTAGAAAATTCGATTTGCCCAGGAGAGTGATTCTAGCAGTCAAAGGGAGCAGCTGCAACTCAGATTTCCACTGAACAGATTTCTGGTTCGACACAGAGGGTTTTTGTAGTAGCAAGAACCAGTGTCAAGTGGAAGAGAAAAGCACACACAAAAAATGGAAAATTTCTCTCAGGGAACTTCGGGTCTCAGAACGAATTTTTCCTTGCAAATTGGCAGTAGTTGTGAGCAGATCTTCTCACTCCATAAGGGAGTGTGAGTAGCAGAGCAGTAGCCACGCATAAAGAAAGAGGGATTTTCAACAGTTTTCGAGATGGCCACTGCAGGCCTTAGAGATCAAGATAGGTTGGATGGATCATCCAACTACGTTATCTGGAAGGTCAGGGGTCCTTCCTATTAGATGAATATGGCTTGAAGGCCTACATTCATAATGTAGTGGCAGTTCCTCAAGATGCAGACCAACTCAAGGAATATAGAAAGGAGATGGCGTGGGTGAAGCATTTGATCCTGGATGGAGTCCGAGACCATATAATCTCACACATAGTGACCAAGGGAACGATGCAAGAAATGTGGGATGCTCTCTCCACACTATACCAAGATACTTTCGAACATCTGAAGATGTTCTTGGAGGAGAAGTTGATATGCATCATGATGCAGAACGGGAAAGTTATAGATCCCTTCCTCATCAGGATTCAAGAGGTCTAAGACCATGTTTTAGCTATTGGGGCAGCGCCTCAACCTTCAAATCTAGTACGATTGGAACTCAACAGTGTCTCAAAGGATTGACAGGTCTTCATCCAAAGTATATTGGGCAGAGACACGCTACTAGGATCGTACAGAATGTGGGTCAATTTGCAGTGGGAGGAATTGAGACAAGCTCTATTGAAGAGCTCCGTCAATGGCAGCAGTAGCAGCGGACAGAAGGTGGTGAAGGAGGAGGAGAATGTGGCCCTAGCATCTAAGGGTCCCAGTCAGGGGTAGGGGGAGTAGAGAAAGAAGAAGGACCTATCAAAGGTCAAGTGCTTCAAGTGTCGTGAGTTTGGTCACTACAGCATGCAGTGTCCTCTCACGAAGAAGAACAAGTCGGAGAAGCAGGACCAGCGGGAAACGTCAGTTGAGATCGAAAATTTGTCCTCCAAGTTAGAGGAAGACTTCACGATGTTGGAAACCATACCTCTAAGAGTGAGGTGGGGTGACTTGGAGTTGTAGCCCGAGAGAGCTATAGATTTGGGCGTGGTCCTTGAGGAGTCCACCTCATGGATCATTACCTTGCTACAGGGGCCCATAGTATTCAGTAGCAAGATGGATCAGTGGTAGTTGATGCAATGAGTACAGAGTGACAATTACATACTAGTAGAAGTCAGATGTTGACCATCACAGTGCAGTGTTAACAACATAGCAGGTAGCTCAGTGCAGAGTTGGCAATAGAGCTGAGTCTTCAGTGACAGTGCAGAGGCTAGTAGCAGTCAGAAATTGGGAGACAGTTGCATCATACTTGACACAGTTTATTCAATATTTTGGATGTTTTTCAATTACAGTAGTTGCAGTTGCAACAACAACAGATGAGAGGGAGTTGCAGTGAAGATGCAAAGTTGGCAACAATATGGCAATGTCAGCAGCAACACAGATCTAGCATCATAGTTGCGAAGTGGTTGGTGGGCAACAATATAGTCAGACAACAGCAGCATGACAATGGTGATACAAAAACAAGGTGTTGTGGCAGGATGTGCAGAACTAGAGAGAGAACACAGTCCTTGCTAAGAGGGAGTGTTAGTTTCTGTAGCATCGGATGTGTTATAGCCACAAAATTTGGTAGAGAGGCAAGAATACATGATATCTCCAAGACCCATAAATCATTTCTATAAATTCCACCTCGAAGTGTCTCAATTAGTTTATTAGACAATTTTCAAATATTTCCTAAGTCTAAACTTAGGGAATATGGTTAATTAATCAGTATTAATTGAGATAAGGTGAGAATCGTCTAGAAACTCACACGAATCGACTTTAAGATGTTCCTAGTCATTGATTAAGATTAATCTTGGTCGTTGGAGTCCCAACTGAGGATTATAAGAAGTCGTTGGGCACTTGGAGAAGACACTTTTGTAGTTTTGATTTTCTTGGCAAATCGATTTTCAGAAAGCAGAAGTAGTTGTCGAAGAGCCAGAGATCGAAGCAAGTTCAGTGAGGGGCAGAAACAGTGATCCGAAGGAAATTTTCCAAATTCGGAGAGGTAGTAGCAAGGAGGATGAGTTATTCCCAATGAGGAAGTACAGAGGATTGCACAATTGCTTCAGAAGCAATTCGATTTTGCCAGAGAGAAATTTCTTTTCAATTCCAAAGGTCGGGTAGAGGGTCCAGAGTGTCGAAGAAGCGATTTCATCAGCATAAACAAATAGAATGAATTCATCAGAGGCAGTTCGTAGGCTTGACGCCATAGGGTATGTGCAGAGCAGCGCAAACGCTGACGCAGAGGGTCTAGAAGGACAAGTTTCTGAAGAGAATTTGTGTCGAGGTTGCTTGTGGAATAAGCGTAATTTCCCTTAAATAATTTTTGCCAGATTTACTTCTTGTTTGGATTGCCAGTTGGGCATCCATAGATTATACTCAGAGTTCACTATTGCATAATAAAATAAAACCCTCATCTGTTGCATCGGTTTCCCCACATTGAGTTTTTCCGGGGACTTTTGTTCAGAAACAACAAAGTTAATTTTTATGTGTGCTAGCATTTCTCTATTCCAACACTATTTTATTTCGCAGTTTTTATTTGTGAAGGTTGCAGTGTGTTTATTTCAATGTTGTTGTAGCAATAAACTGAATAATTAATTTATCAGTTAGAAGAAATAATCCCAGTTGCTGCAATAAGATTCCAATTGTGGAATTTTCACATGGTACAATACTCTTCTTGATGATGTCATGCCCTAGCTCCATGACATCCCCTTCATGATGTTTAGATTGATGACATGGTCAAGTTTGTGGATGACGTCTTGATGAGGGAGCCTTGCTTGATGACTGAACACCATTTCATATGCGACCTTTGAGATAAGATGCACCCCTTTGAGCCATCCATTGCAGCTTTTAATGAGAGACATGCCTTTTGGAGGATGATGTCACCCTTGGAAGGTTTCTAACACATGTATTAATTGAAGCTTATCTTTAAGTCTTATCATTGAGTTAACTATCTTTAGGGGTCGATTTGTGACCTATCCAACCTGTAATCATAATTAAATAATATTTTAGTTAAAATTACAGAAATTTGACTTGGTTGCCCTCATATTAAAAGAGGGAAGTCGAATTCTCTTGAGATTATGCTCACACTTGGAGATGAATGTGCACTACTTAGCCTAATCTCTCTTGTGCACTATAGAGCACTGGTTGACCTAAATTTCTTGGATAGGATATTTAATTAGATGATTCTCTTTCTTGGATGATTATTGGTGATTATTTAATTATATATGTTAATTTATTGGAAGTATCTTCTTCCATCTTGTACTTGTTGAAGAATTTGGGCTTAATGAAATTTTCACGAAGATATTTTTGATGTTTTGTGGCTCTGACATCTTCATGAATAAGATTTTCATCAAGTGTCTATTGAGGAACCTAGGTTTAGCTTCCTTCTTTTCAATCTCCAAAAAGATAAGAACAAGGGTTTAAAAGATTGAAAAACACAATCATTTCCATTGATCATATTCCTTGAAATCGTTTCCATCGACCATATTCCATAGATTTATTTTCTCCTAGACTCCATTAGCCCTTGGTTGAGAAAGGCACTAGTCTTATCTCTTGTGTCAATCCATTGAATAAATAAAACAAAAATCTAAATTTTCACACTTCATGTCTTTTAGGGTAGAATAGAGTTAAATTACAGCAAAATCATCATTTTTCAGCTCTTATTTGCCTTGAACCTTATTGTCCTAGGGCTAGTATTTGTCTGCATTCATTTGAAAAAGTAAAAGTATCAATTTCCATGCATTTTTCAACCACAAATTAGGGTTAATATCTAAGGTTTCTATTGTTGTTATATGTACTTTCATCTATTGAAAGTTGTAATTTATTTCCTTCTTTATTCATTGATAAGCGCTAATTTTGCACTTGTTTATTGTTGATTTAGGGACTATTTTTTATTGTTGTGATAAAATATTTGCATTTTGTAAATTGTTGATTAAAACCCTTGTTTATAACAATGAATAGTAGTTTCTTGATTGCATGTTTTTGTCAACCTATTTAAGCCTCTTAAGTCACATTAAGGCCTCTATATTTAGCCATAGGATCCTTTGAACTCGCTTTCTTTAAATTACACCTTAAATTACCCAAAATCCTAATCATTGCATACTTGTCCTTGGGTGAATCTTCTAGTAAATACTTCAACAATATTTAGCCTAAAACATTTTGGGTTACTTAATCCCTAGTATCTACTTGGGAAGACTCCCTTGTGAGGACTGTATCAAACCACATAAAGCAAGGGAGTAGTTGCTAAGGTGATAGTGATAGCTCTCCCATTGTTTCTCTCAATCTATATTTCTTAGTGTGCCATTATGCTAAGATATTAAATTTTGCAGTAACAATAACCATGACTAAACAAGTCTGAATTTCTCCCCTATTGTTTTGGGCCCAGTGGTAGCAATTGTATGTATTACATTGGCATTGCAATGTGACTATTCCTTTGATATGGACTAATCAATATAGTCACTAAAAGTCACATTTGTGGTTTCAGATGCAAAGTCGCAATGGCTATAAATTTATAAAAAAACAATCTTCAAATATTGAGTCCTTTACCAATGACTTTAGTTTCGTACTAGTAGGTTATTTGAAGGAACAAAAATCATTGTGGATTCTTTTAATGGAACAATTTAGTTTGGCAATCACTTATAGTTGCTATTTCGTGGATACAACAAAATTATTTTGCCAAAAACACCTTAACCATCAATATTTGTTAAATTTGCACTTCAAAGTAAATTCTACTTGTGACAACTCTTGAGATCATACCTCTATAAAAATAGTTTTGATGTCTAAACAAAGCTGGTAGAAATTTGATTGTATTCTTTATCTTTCATACGTCATTGTATCAAAATATAGTCATAATTGTCAGGATTAAATTGATTCGTTGCAAGAAACTTTGAAATCAATAAAATATTAGTAAGTAAAACAACCAAGAGGCTCTATGTCAATAGATTTTGAAAAATGACTTTGTACTCAAGCAACTCTCCTAAGATCTTTTCTACTAACATTTCTTTCATTGTCAATGCTAAAAGAAAGTTAGCAACAATTATTTTTTCTAACAGAGGTAGCCGCAAGATTCATTCATGAGCCAAGATAGGAATAATTACATAAGCACCTGCCTAAACAAAAGCAAAAAATATTCGTCAGTCCAATATATTGTGTTGTACCAAAATTGGGTTCCAAGGATGTTAATTTTAGTTAACATGGTATGTTATATGCTTAGCACAATTACTACAATGTTCCTTTAGCAACTCAATGCCAATTTCCAATTTAGTTTTCCCATAACAATCACATTGATAGTAAAAGTAGATAGAACATGAAACAATATGCATAAGACAAGCCAAGACAAGAGAACACCAAATTTGACGAATGCCAAGGAAAAACCCTAAGAAGGGGAAAACCCTTTGATAAAATCTTCTTATTATTACATCAAATGTCCAACAGAGAGAGAATACAAATACAAGAGTCAAAGTCAAAATTGACTTGCCAAATCACTATTAAAACAGCCCAGTCAAATCTACAATATTTCTGCAGCAATCAACATCCCTAACCAGAATGTCAACGCTAGTCAAAGCAGAAATAGAATGTCCTCAAAAAAGCTCAATCTTCCCCATTCAAACTCGACTTGACCAGGAGGTCAAAGTTAACCCAAAACAATGACAAAATCAACAGACAAACTTGGTCAAATTATTGTATTAAAAATCTGCGGCCAACCTGCAATTTCGATCTGCGGTCAAAGTGCTTAGAATACCTTAGTTTTTATGCCAAAAGATGCGCATTGCGCAAACAGATAATCTCCCAAAAAATTGAAGTCAAACACTCCTTGGAAGGTCAAAGTCAAACTGCAATCAACTCCGTAATTTCAGCCCTATAATTTAGCACTAAAATTCATCCTCCTTGTGCCACATGTGAGAGAAAAGAAGAGTCCAATATTTGTACGAACCAATGAGAGAAGGAGAGAGAAGAATATGAGTGTTGATGATGATGTCAAATGAGGTGAGAGGTCACTTATATTTATATAAGTCGTTGAGGGTGAAGTGACACATCCATTGGACTTTCTGAGCCTACATGGTGATGTGGTTGACCTTGACAATTTGCACGTGTGGGCATAAATTCAAAATCACACTTCTACTTGTCCCAATGAGATGTTTGTTATATCAATTTTGGTCCTCTCGAAAAGAGGAATTTAATGCAATCGTCATCTCCATCAAATGAGCTGACCCAAAGTGGAATTTGGCCCTAGTTGCCAATTTTAACACTCCCCCTCAATTAGGGACAATTCGACTTGCCAATCATCGATCATCATGCCATTTTGTCGTCATGTACCATCTTTGTATCTCATCTCATCTCTGCTCTGCTCTATTGAACACTGATATGAATAATGAAGAAGAATGGATTGAGAGTGAGCCACAAGATCTTACCACTCTCCACTAACAAATCCCTGTATTGATCCCAGATCAAGTTGTTGAACACCATGCATCCATCGGTAGTGCTATGGTCCGTATCCACATTTCTCAACTCATTGGCCAAATGAGAGGTACTTCCCATAAGTCTCAAACTACTTGGGTAGGATGTACGTTGGGGCATCAACAAGAGAAGGTGAACCACTCATCCTACTCATATGCCATAGGAGAAGGTGAACCACTCATCCTATGCATATGTCAATCGTAAGGGAAGGTGAACCACTCACCCTGTACACAGTGCATCAATAGGGGAAGGTGAACCACTCACCCTATGGTCACATATAGCTCCAAGTAGTACCCCAGGCCCCTAGGAGCTCCCAAAGCTCAATGTCCAACTCAAGTGGGACCTTCATAGGAGGGTCTTTCCACAACTCCAAGTCTTTATCGAAAGGCTACGAATTTGGCCTTCCCTAAGGGCTTCGTGAGGATGTCTACGACCTGCTCATCAGTCCTGATGTGTTAGAGCCTTATTGCTCCACCCTATACCATATCCCGGATAAAGTGGTACCTCTTGATATCAATGTTCTTGGAGCAGTCATGGAACACGAGATTCTTTGAAAGGTGAATCCCACTTTGGTTGCCGCAGAAAACCACGATGGTATCTAGCACGTGCTCAAATAGCTCACTAAAGAGCTTCCTCAACCAAACAGCTTCACAACATGCCATACTAACTGTAATGTATTCGGCCTCGGCGGTGCTTAGAGCAATTGATTTTCAATTCCTACTCATCTAAGAAATTGAAGCAAACCCTAATAAGAAGAAACATCCAGATGTGCTCATACGATCCACCACACTACCAGCCTAGTTAGCATCAATATACCCATGTAGCCTCAAATTCCCGACAGTGTATCTTAGTCTGTAGTTGATTGTGCCACAGAGATATCTCAAGAGATTCTTAGTAGCAATCCAATGTATGTGATGAGGTTCGACCATAAATTGACTCAACGTATTCACAAGGAAGCACATGTAAAGACAGAAGTTTACCAAGAACATTAGGGCCCCACAAGTTGTCTAAATTTGGAAGGGTTTTCCAATTCGGACCCAGTAGCACTTCCACATAGCTTCTTGAAGTTGAGTTCCATTGGAGTAGACACAAACTTGCAATCCACCATCCCACATCTCTCGAACAGCTTCAAAATGTATTTTTCTTGAGAAAGGAAAATCTCACCTAGCTTTTGCCAAACCTCCAGGCCTAGGAAGTAGTGCATCAGACCTAGGTCCATCATCTCGAACTCAGAAGCCAACTCCCTCTTACATTAATAAATGATAGGGTCTGCACCTATCAGAAAGAGATCATCCACACAAAGGATCAAAATGAGAGGCATGTCCTTTTCAACCTTGAATTATAGGTTAGGATCAACATCGCTCCTTGTAAATACCAGCTTCATAATATAGTTATTAATCCTCTCATTCCAAGCCCTAGGGGCTTGCTTCAACCTATAGAGGGCTTTCTTCAACCTGCATACGTGTGTCCTTCAATCTTGTACTTCGAACCCCTGAGGTTGTTCCAAGTAGACATCTTCCTTAAGCGAGCCATGCAAGAAAGCAATCTTAACATCCATTTGGTGTAGGCTCCATCCTTGAGAGGCAGCGAGAGCAATGATGGATCGAATAGTCGTATATCGAGCAACCGGTGCAAATATCTCGTCATAGTCTACTCTTTCCTTTTGAGAGAAGCCTCGAAAAACAAACCGAGCTTTATATTTTTCAGCACTCCCATCATCTCCATGTTTGATTTTGTAAAGCCATTAAAAGTAACCACGGACTTGTCCATGGGCCTAGGAACCACGTCCCAGACATCATTCTTCATGATATTTTCATATTCCTCATTCATCACATCCTTCCAGACTTGGTGCTTTACGGCTTCTTCGAACGTACATGGCTCAGATTAAACAATAGTACTCATAGCAACTAAGTACCCTTGATACAATTTGGCTTCTTACTTTCACGAAATGTCCCTCTTGGAGCAATATGTCTTTCAGCATCTCCGGGAGTATCTTCGAGCCACAAAGGTCTTTTCCTTGAGGTAGAGGGATCACTAGGTGGTGGATCAATGAGATCCATCGGGCCTTCAACATCAGGCATAGGTTCATCTGAAGGAGACATCATAGCTTATTTCCACATCTCTTTGACCAAGCACATAGATTTTATATGCCTTTGAATTTTCACTGTAGCCCACAAATATACCTTTCTTGCCAGATGCTTCCAACTTGTTTCTTTTCTCTTTAGGCACATGAAAATACATAGGACAACCAAATATTCTAAATTGAGAAACATCAGGTTTCTTAACAGTGAAATTTTTTCAAGTGTCTTGAAATCTAGTGCTTGATGCAAGCTCTAATTTTGAACATACATGGCAGTGTTGGCAGCTTCTCCCCATAAGAACTTCGGTAGACCTTAATCATGGAGCATGGCACAGGTGGCTTCCATGATTGTTCGATTCTTCCTTTCAGCAACACCATTTTGCTCAGGAGTGTATGGAGCGGTTGTCTCCCTCTTAATGTCAGCCTCTCTGCAAAAGTCATTGAATTCATTTGATTCATATTTGGTTTCATTGTCGGTCCTCAATATCTTGATCTTCTTCCTTGTTTGATTTTCCACCAAGGCTTTGAAAGAACTGAACCATTTGAATCCTTCATCCTTCTTCTTCAAGAAGTGGATCCATGTTTTGCAGGAGAAATCATCTACAAAAATTGCATTATATAAGTATCCTCCCAATGATGTTACGTGCAACATACCAGATGGGTCAGAATGGACCAATTGAAGAATATCGGAAGTTTGACTTTCACTTGAACGGAATGGTCCGCTTATAAGTTTCCCACTTGCACAACCGTGAAAAACTCCTTCATGGTTCATGTTGAACTCTCTTAGTGATTGCTTTTCTCTCTCTTGCTTGGGCTTTGTGCTCTAATACCATGTTAATTTTAGTTAACAATGGTATGTTCTATGCTTAGCATAATTACTTCAATGTTCCTTTAGCAGTCCAATGTCAATTTCCAATTTAGATTTCTAATAGCAATCACATTAACCAATAATCACATTGACAGTAAAAGTAGATAGAACATGAAATGATATATAGAAGACAAGCTAAAACAAGAGAACACCAGATTTGGCAGATGCCAGTGAAAAACCCCAAGATGGGGAAAACCCTTCGATCAAATCTTCTTATTATTACATCAAATGTTCAGTGGAGAGAGAGAGCACAAATACAAGAGTCAAAGTCAAAATTGGCTTGCCAAATCACTGTTAAAACAAATCTGCAATGTTCTGCAGCAGTCAACAGCCCTAACCAGAAAGTCAACATTGGTCAAAGAAGCAATAGAATGTCCTCAAAACAGCTCAATCTTCCCAGTGAAACTCAGCCTAATTAGGAGGTCAAAGTCAACCCAAAACAGTGACAAAGTCAACAATCAAACTTGGTCAAACTGTTGTCCTGAAATCTGCTGTCAACCTGCAATTTTGGTTTGCGTCAAAGTGCTCAAAATACCTCGGTTTCCATGCCAAAAGATGCAGCCTTCCCAAACAAATAATCTCCCAAAAAATTGAAGTCAAACTCTCCTTGGAAGGTCAAAGTCAACGTTGGTCAAACAGCAATCAACTTTGTAATTTCGGCCCTGTAATTTAGCTCTGAAATTCGTCCTCCTTGTGCCACTCATGTGAGAGCAAGAAAACCCCAATAGTTGTACGAATCAATGAGAAAGAGAAAAATACAAGCGTTGATGATGATGTCAAATGAGGTGAGAGGTCACTTATATTTATATAAGTCGTTGAGGGTGAAGTGACACATCCATTGGGCTTTCTGAGCCTACATGATGATGTGGCCGACCTTGACAATTTGCACGTGTGGGAATAAATTCAAAATCACACCTCTATTTGTCCAAATCAGATGTTCTTTATATCAATTTTGGCCCTCTTGAAAAGAGGAATTTAATGCAATCATCATCTCCATCAAATGAGCTGACCCAAGGTGGAATTTGGCCCTAGTTGTCAATTTTAACAAAGGACAATTGACCACCCAATGATGCCACAAAGCTCTTTAAAATCTGTGAATATTTCCTGTAAAAGAAAATGTACACTGAGAACTTAACAGTTCTCTGAAATAAAAGCTATTTGTTTATTTAAACTTTTTTATGAAAGTCTATTTCGAGCCAGATAAGATGTAGCTTGATCTTGGCATGCAAAAAGTAAACTGTCCAAAAAGTTGGGCCAAACACGAGTTGTCATCTCCATGATTGCATTCAATTCACATCACGCAGGATCCTGAGGATATTCACATCATGACACAAAAAATATTTGCTTGTAACCACAGTAAATATAATCAACCTGTCAAGTCCATCTTGCATGCTACACAGTAATGTTCATATTTGCACATTACATTCTTGGTTATATCATGCAGATAGTCATAAGACCCTTCAATCCCCCGACAGACAATGGCAGTAGTTCTAATATGTGTATATGTTATATGTGTTCCTATCACTAACTTCTGGGGATCTCTAAACCTGCATATTTGTAGGGAACATACCCTGCAACTTTTCATAAATTATATCAACTCAAATATAAAGATATGCTCTATGTCTACTCTGTTGTGTTCTAATCATGTACCGGCAGATGTTAACAGTGATTAGTGATTGGTGTCAGGCTGATCAGCATTTGATATGCAAGTATTTAGTACAGCACAAATATAGAAAAATAAGAAAAATATAAGATCAATTTGCACTAGTTCCTAAACAGATACACTCCCAGCTATCATCTCGTGAATGTATCATCCTCTTAGTAGACACTATTGCAGCATGACAATATCTGAACACACTAATTGTGAACCTGCCCTTTACTGAAGATATAATGAATTAAATTGATATATGGGGCAATACTTGCAACAATTGGAAGTTGGTACATCGCTATTTCCAACATATTATGGTACATAGCTATTTCCAACATATAACTGGTATAGATCTATCTATGTGCCATGACACATCTCAATCACCTGGGATGTAGAGTGCACCTTGCTTCTCTCAGTTCCATAACAGATGACACAAAAGTTGAGTGGATAAAAGTCTAGACTGTAGATCTAAAGGTCAACGTCATTTGTGAGAATCGTCAAAAATGATCTAGCAAAATAAAAGATTGTGCAATTGAATGTACACATCCTTTTCTTTGATATTTTAAACCTAGCAGCAGATATCTGCTAGGAGAGAAAAACCACAACAGACCATCTCAAGGCTATCACAAAACTCGTGGAAAGAATCTGACATAACTCCCAGCAAGAATTTCCCATTTTCAAGAAAATGCATGCTCGTATCATCTGCATCTAATGAATAAATACAAACCACTATCACCTTCTGTGCTTATTCAAATGAATTATATCTGTTTTCTACTCATCACACTTCACCCCTGGGATAATGAACAAGACTGTCTGTTTCATCTAAGAAAAAAATAAGATCAATTTGCGCTAGTTCCTAAACAGATACACTCTCCAGAGATCACAACAACTTACATGCAAATGTCAATGGCTTTACCAGACCACAGTCTAGCAAAGGATAAAATTGAACTTGCAAAGGCCTCTGCATATTACTTTAAGAAACTAGATTTTAGAATGGCAAAAGATTATACTAAACTAAGTTTATAATTGACCTCTAAATTGGGAAGAAACATCATCAGATTAAAGCTGCAACATTGGACTGGAGACTAGTGGCTGTATTCTCAAAGCTTCATGCCAACTGCATTTCATCAAGACCACGTTGGAAAGACCCATTCCCAACTCCTACCATTTTCTCCAAAATTGTGACAATAGGATCTATTCAATGCATGAACATATGAAATATCATCCCTGGTTCTTTTCCATAATCATTTCCACCATCACTCAGGAAAATAGTTGTTGGGTGCTTCTTGTCCACATCGGGATAATTGGATCCCCAATAAATTACCTCTTCTGCCAATTTTAGACCAGAAAAATTTAACTAGTGCCCCCTGTTGCAACACATTGAAGAAGCCTGGATGATCTTTTTACCAACAAGATGGAGCATGCGAGGCAGCTATGGCTAAGGTTCTGCCCTAGTAGCTCACGCATGTCGTTCCTTGTCTGTTTAGGGCAGAGGCCATCCTTGTATGGCCAGTCCTCATTCTTCTAGTTCAGTATTCACTCCCATTGAGTGCCTCTAGAACCTCTATGGCAGCGACAGCAGCACTCTGAACTCCAGCTTGTTCTTCGTCCTCTCTTGGCATTGCTGGTGTTTGCATGGAGACTAAATTTGGGCCCTCCATGGGAACCAACATGGATGATGGTTGCAGATCTGGCCCTCTCCTTTCTCACGACATTCTAGGAGGGGTCTCCTTCAGTAATGGTGTACAGAATGACCCTTGTTCTTGCAAGGAGGCTAAGCTCGAGCCATATATGGAAGCTAACAAGAGATTTGGCCCTCTTCCCTCTCATGGTAATCTGAGTGGGGCTTCTTTCAGTGATATAGTGAAGAATGCCTCTCATTCTCCCTCAAATCAACTTTTGGTTTAAGAGGCTGGGTTTTATCTATTCTGATGGTGCAAACTGAGTCACAGGGTTCGCTGAACTTGAAAATCGAGGTTCGAAGTTCGGTGAACTTCAAAACAAGGTTCAAATTTGTGTATGGTTCAGTTCAGGTTCAGTCCAACCTCATTGTCGTTTAAAAATTAAAATTATTTTCAACCAGCAATATATTAAGACCCACTCCCACTAGCTGATTTCGGATTTGGTTTCAACGTCAACAATTCTTATTACTATTAAAGCGCCCGCTTCAGGGCCTCTGCTCGTGATCCCTTTTTCATTCACTGAACAAATCAGACCCGGCCCCAAACAGTTGGCACAGCACAGAACCCACTTTAGCTGAACAAAGCATCAAACCTGAACAAATAGAGAGTACCATAGCGAAGAGTGTGTGGATGCGGCAACCAACCATCGAATGGCGTATCAACAAGAGATCGCTCATAGTTTCCAATGAGGGCTCAATTGTTCTTGGTTATACTCTATAAATTATATTATATAATATAAAATTTATTACTTGAAACCTTTAGATGAGCATATATTTATATATCATTTTACATAAATAATATTTTATTTCAAATATATATATATATATATATATGTATATTTATTTTATATATAATGAATAATATATAATGAATTCCATTAAATGTATCCTTATTTTTATCTTATTTTTAACCTCATCTGAACCTTATCAGAAAATTTGAATCAAACTTAACCATTGCCGAACCCTAACCATGTGACATAGGGTGCAAGATGTTGAAATTCAGGGTGCTTTCTACAGTAATAATGGTCTTGTGTGCTGCCTCAGTGATATCTTGCCTCAATTAGTGGATTCCTGGAAACCTAAGATAAAAGGAGAGGCTTTCATTTACCCCTATATAAAGGGATTCTCCATTGTCAAGTTTAATCTTGCAAAAGACAAGGATTTGATCTTATACTCAGGATCCTAGTTCTAGGGCAACTCAGGATTATGCATGAAGCATTGGACTCCATCATTAGAAGTTTGATCCAATTACATACACTCTATCCTTGGCTCCTGCATGACTTTCAAATCTACCTTTGCCATTTTCAGATTTAGCTTCTCTTCGAGCCATTGGCAAACCTTTTGGAAGGTTCTATTTCAGAAGTTCAAAACTAAGAATTGCAACACCACAACTTATGCTTGAATATGTGTTGAAATGGACTTTCACAAAGGGTCTCAACAGAAATAAATTTTACAATGATGACAAGTGAAAATTGCTCCTGAAAACAAGCTAGATTTGAAAATGTATCCTTCCATTGCAGAGCATGTTTTGAAACAGGGCATCTTGCAGTGCATTTCCCAAAAGGGCCAAAGCAGATTAGGAAGCACCAATGTAAATTAACCCGTTGGGCTGGCACTAAGGAAGAACATCCAATTGATTAGAAGGGAATATCCACCTGACCTAGACCCACTGAAGGAGGCAAAATTGGTTTCAGAGAAAATCAGAAAAACATCATCCAAAGAAGACCATCCATTACAAGCAGGTAACGGTACCACAAGGTATGGTTGAAAAGGAATCTGCTTTTACTCCCGATCTGGGTCAGGAAGTAGAGCTCCTGCTTATCCCTCAGCCTAAGGTGAGCTGGGGGGGCCAGGCTGAAGAAGATGAAACTGTCGAACATTCCAAACCTCCAGAATTAAGACAGAACAGGATTAGAGGGATCAGTAAGGACATCATCAAATGCAGAAGAAATTTGCATGACAGTGAAAAAGCAGAAAAACCCTCCTTCAGTAACAGAGCCAATGGTGTGAAGAAGCAGGGCACATAATCCAGTTTACCCATGTATTGCTTCTGTCTTTTGTTATGTAAGCAATTTGTCAGAATTTACTGATGTAAGAAACTCTGGGATAGGCATAAGTACTATCTGTATTTGGTAGATAAGGTGCTGGCAATTTTGTTTGAGAGGCTGGAAAATTATGCAATCTCGCTGTTGTCTTTTTATAATAAAAATTTCACCAGTTGCCGTAAAAAATAAAAGAGCATATGAAGAAGCCTGCCCACTATCTCTTCCTTCAACTGTTGCGATTCTAAAGCAAAATTTGCTGTATTGTCAAACAGAATCACACATAAAGAATCATCACTAGTAGTTCTATGCTGCGTAGCAATGAATCAAACAATAGCCTCATATACACAGAACCCTGCCTACAACTGTGTCAAGGCATATATTTGGCCATGGTTGATTTTCTATCAAAGCTGAATATTGAACCAGAGTTGTCAATAACAAAAACCACATGATGAGGTGTGTGCTTGGAATGGTCACAGACAAAAATATGACCATCTACAGTTCTGTAGCCAGTAGAGGATGCAACTGAGTCAATTGTTTTCACTGGAATATGTCATAATTTCTGTGCAGTGAGACTTTAAGTACTGCCATCAATTTCATTATGCTCCTCAGACCTACATGTGAAAATACAGAATCCCGAATCACAACTGCAGCAACTGATTACGTTTCTCCTATTTGTTAATTACTGAAGCACATTATTTATTGTTTCCTACAATAAACACTGAAACGAATACATTGGAGCCTACACCATTTAAATTATAAGCGGAAACAAGAAATTGAACAAGAAAGAGATACAACACATCTACACAGTTATTTTTGGACAAATGTCCCCGGAAAAACCCAATGTGGGAAAACCGGTGCAGTAGCTGAGGGTTTAATTATTATGCAGTGGTAATTTTTGAGTACAATCTCTAGATGCCTTCCCGACAATCCAGTTACAGAGAATACCACTAACAGAAAGATAAGTGAGGTTACCTCACACTATCACTAGAAATCCTGGCTGATCCAGCCACTGAATGTGCTGCCTCTGCGCAATCACTGCGTCAGCCCAGCATCACACCCTCTTGGGACAGCGTCACCCCTTCAGCTGATCGATTTGCCTCTGAGATTCTGACTTCTACTCTCGCAGTCTCACACCTTGGCTTCCAGCTTAGAAATTGATCTCCCTAGCAAATTTTCGGACTTCCTCAAGGCTCTGCGCTACCTCTGCGTGTCCCTACATCAGCCTCTTCTTGCTCTGCACTACCTCTACTGGATCTCTCTCTGCCTTCTCTACTAAGTATTCTCCAACCGGGAAAGATTTCACTTCGAATACTATCCCTACCCCTCACTACAAAAGATCACTATCGAAAATCTCTTCGGTAGCTGCTTTGCTTCAAAAAATCGAACTTCTGATCTCCCCTCTGTGTGTGTTATCCAAGTGCCCCTCAAGCCTCTTCTTATATCTTTCTGTTGGACAACCAATGGCCCAGATTAACTTCTAATCAATGGCTTAGATCATTTTGGCTTGATCCTCGTCTTCTTCTAGAAGTTACACCCACAATTTAGATTAATACCCATTAATTATTTTAATTTCCTAAGTTTAGACATAGGGTGCATTAAAAATAATTAATTATTTTAATAAAACTATCTCTGTGTGGAATTTCCCAAAACGGTTTTTGGATATTGGAGAATGGATGTGTCTATGCCTTCCTGCAAATTTTGAGACTTAGAGCACATCTGATGCTACCATAAATCAACACTCCCTCTTAGCGAGGAATGTGCTCTAGCAATGCATCTTGCTGAAGCATCATTCTGTTCTTTACCATCTCCTTCTGCGTTGTTGATGTATGGCATCCTGTCCATCAACTATTGCGCAAATGTTGCATTTGTACTATTGTTGACCCTACCACTATCAACATTGCATCTGTACTGCAACTCCCTCTCAATTCTGCATTCGTGCTGCTGCTGGCATTGCCACTGCCAACGGCGTCTGCACTGCAACCTTCTCCAACTGCTACTGCTATTGCATCAACAACGGAAAAGCATCCAAAATTACTGAAATGGTGTTCAGTATGATGCATCTCGTTGCTGGAGACTGTTGCTAGTCTCTACACTGACCCTTTAAAGCCTCTGCGCTGCTGCTGACCTCTACTCTATGCCATCTGCATTGCTGCCAACTCTGCTTTGCACTGCTCAGTCTCTGGCGTTACTAGCCACTACAACTGTCACTCTGACACTCCTCTGCACCAACTGACATTGGTCCATCCTACTACTATTGATCTGGGCTCTCGTAGCAAGGAATTGATCCGAGAGGTGGGCTCCTCAAGGATCATGCCCATATGTAGCTCTTGCGAACTACAACTCTAAATCAGCGCACCTCCCTCCGGGAGGTATCTCGGTTGTCATGGCAAACTCCTCCTTGATCTTCACGGCTACAACCTTCGGATCATGCTTCTCATCTTTGTCATTCTTCCTGAGAGGACACTGTGTTGTATAGTGAGTGAATTCACCACACTTGAAGCATTTGATCTTCGAAACATCTTTCTTCTTTTTTCGTTGCTCCTGTTATCCCTTGGATATGAGGGTTACATTATCTTCTTCCTCCTTGGGCTTCGACCCACTGCTGTTGCTTCCGTCAAGTTTACACTTGACCAAGTCTCTGCTCAACTCCTCTTGCTTAACAGCTACACACATTTCATCCCAGTTTGGCAAAGTCACCCTCGCCAGGATGGCTCTGGACAAAGACTTGCCACTCCTCAGACACTGAATTTAGGGCCAGTTTTACCATCTCGGAACCTTAAGTTGTTGACCCCACAGTTGTCAACTCATCTCGGGTCTCCTGAAGCTTAGTGAGGAACAGATCAATGTGCTCCCCCTTTTGCATCTGCAGAGATCTCATCTTCTGCTCTAAATACTTCTTTTGTTTCTCGGAAGATCCTTGATACAGCGTCCACAATGCATCCCACATCTCCTTGGCAGTCCCTCTGCCAGTGATGTGACAGACCACATGATCCTTCACTCTGTCGAGGATCATTCTCTTTGTTTTCGCCACTCTCCCTTGTATTTCTTGAGCAGATCTGGATCCGCGAGCACAACTACCACGTTGTCAACGCAGATTTTGAGAAAATGTTCATCTAGAAGGCACGATGTCCTTGCCTTCCAGATCACATAGTTGGATGCATCATCCAACCAATCCTAATCTCTCAACCCACTCGCTGCCATCCTTGCCAAACGAAAAAGTCGAATAGCCTCCTCTCTCCAATGCGTAGCACTAGTCTAGTCTACGCACTCCTTGCTAGAGCTTGTAGATCTGCCCCTCCGCTGTTGCTCAGCAAATGAGAATTCAGACTCCTTGGCTGGAAGTCCTCTGAGGAAGAATTCCCTCAACCGTGTCTCTCTCTTCCCTCTAATATATTTCTGCCCAGCAACTGCCTGCAGAAAACTGCGTCTCACCAGAAAACCTCTTCGCTGAATCTTCTGCGTTGCTCCATCTGTCATTGGCAAACTTCGATCTGGAAGTCTTACCTCTCTATCGACTCACTCAGAGAGAGCCCTTCCTCGAAAATTTTGCCCTCCTGGTCTGGACTACGCAATCCCTCTGGGGATTCGATTTACTGCCTACGCAGCTCTTCGACCCTCCTTCTCTTCAGCGTTGGTTTCTTCTAGCTCTGCTCTCTTGCTTCACCTGCAACTCTGATACCATGTGAAAAATTGGAATCCCGAATCACTACTCCAACAACTGATTACATTTCTCCTATTTGTTAATTACTTAAGCAAATTATTGATTGTTTCCTATAGTAAACACTGAAATGAATACACTACATCCTACACCATTATTAAATTTAAGAAGAAACAAGAAACTGAACAAGAAAGAGATACAACAAATCTACACAGTTATTTTTTGACATGTCCCTATAAAAACCCAATGCGAGAAAACCGGTGCAACATCTAAGGGTTTTATTATTATGCAGTAGTAATTTTTGAATACAATCTTTGGATGCCTTCCCGACAATCCAGTTACAGAGAATATCACTGACAGAAAGATAAGTGAGTTCACACTATCACTGGAAATCCTGGCTGATCCAGCCACTGAATGAGTTGCCCTTGCCTACCTCTGTGCAGTCATTATGTCAGCGCAATGTCACACCCTCTGGGGACAACGTCACCCCTTCAACTGATCGATTTGCCTCTAAGATTTTAAGTTCTACTCTCCCAATCTCACACCTCAACTTCCAACTCAGAAATTGATCTCCCCAGCGAATTTTCGAACTTCCTCAAGGCTTTGCGTTGCCTTTGCTGGATCTCTCTCTGCCTTCTCTACTGAGTATTCTCCAACTAGGAAAAATTTCATTTCGGATATTATCCCTGCCCCTTGGCTACAAAAGATCACTATCAAAAATCTCTTCGGAAACTGCTCTACTTCAGAAAATCGAACTTTTGATCTCCCCTCTATGTGTGTTCTCCAAGTGCCCCTCAAGCCTCTTATTATATCTTTCTATTGGACAACCAACTGCTCAGATTAACTTCTAATCAATGGCTTAGATCATTTTGGCTTGATCATCTTCTTCTTCTAGAAGTTACACCCACAGTTTAGATTAATACCCATTAATTATTTTAATTTCTTGAGTTTAGACTTAGGGTCCCATTAAAAATAATTAATTATTTTAATAATCTGTCTCCGAGTGGAATTTCCCAAAACGGTTTCTGGGTATTGAAGAATGCATGTGTCTAAGCCTCCCTGCAAATTTTGAGATTTAGAGCACATACGATACTACCAGAAATCAGCACTGCAAAGAAAAGTTACATAGAACAAACTCTTTCTAATCATCATCAATACAAGCAATTTCGAATCACATTTGCTTCCAGTAAGACTCATGGGTAAGTTCTCTTTTGGCCCATTTTCATTAAGGCCATATTTTCTTGTCCCATGCCAAGAGCCATCATACATATGTGCAATCATGATACATAGGACAGTGAATCAAATTAATGTGGCAAATCAATGTTGCCCTGACTTTGTGCTTTGTTGACCACTCCATGTCAACTACCCTATAGCAGTACACCCCTTTTTTGCAAAAGGGATTTCATCATGTTCCAATGTTCAGATCATCCAGGATTCATCATCAGTCTTCAGTTTATTAAAGTTGTAAACTCATTCTGCATGTTTATAATGTAAATGATCTTAGTAAGACCATAATGTATGTAACAACCTAGGTAATCCTATTATTTTAATGACGATTTTCATTCTAGGAGGGGTTTTTCGTCTCACTGATTCATCTGTCTCTAAACACAAATGATCAATAAATTTTTTTCCTTCCAGCCTCACCCCAAAGCTAGAGTGGATGTTGTCGTCAAGATCTTAAGTAAGTCCTAGTGTTCTAGTCGAGTCTTTTGTAAATTGATTTGGGGATAATTTTAACTAATTGGCTAAATCATTTTATTACAAATTACTGGGTCTACTAGATCATCTTTGTATCGCAGAATTTGGTAAATAATTGAAAGTCTATAACGAACGGGTGTTCCCCCTTCATGTGTTAAATGTAATTATCTTATGTAAATAATATTTTAGCCATGATATTAAAATATTAAAGAGTTGGAAAAAATAATTAATCCCCTCATGTGTCAATTAATTAAATTTTCTGGCTTTTAGTTAGTAAGGAGCATCCACGAGTGGGATCAAGAGAATGGCGGCGACTAAGAATGGCTCGGCTAGGGTTTTCAGCAGCTCCATAGAATCACAGTTCGGCGCAGCCAGGGTTCAATGCCCCCCCTCGGTGCCTCCTTTCCCAGGTTCTTACCCTGTGGTCGAATGGGTCGTCTTGTGGGATTCGCGCTGCTTCTCCTTTATGCAGGTCTCTGCCGGCAGAGGGGCGGCTTTCAGAACCGAAGACTTTTACCAGCTCAGCCTGACTCGTGTCGGTTCTGGCCAGGAACCCAGCGGGGGTATTGGCGCAGCCAAGACTGGTGTCCGCTTCCTGACAGCGGCGCAGCTTGTGGTCCCTCTGCTCGAGAGCTCAGTTTCGCTCTTATTGACAGTTTCTAGCCCCTGTTCGACCCCCTTTTCTCAGAACAGCTCCTGGGCGGAAAGCTGGGCCACGTTTTTTGTACCTCTTCCCTCGACTCAGCTCATTTCCGAGCGTCATTCAAGGAATGAAAGCCTAAATCTGCTTCTAGGAATTCCTATTCTTAGAATATCTGAGATTAGCCAGCGCAGGGAGGATGCATTGCAAGTGTTTGACGGAACACTTCAAAGAGAGATGACTTCTCGGCATGGGTCTCTCAAAATCTGTCGTGAGACGCTGCTTCCAGTAATAGTACAGCCCCTGCTCAGCCCAGCAGAAGATACAGCAGTAAGCTTCAGAATGGACCAACCTCCTCTCAAGCCTTGCCAAGAGACTAAGACCGCTTGCTTCCTAGCACAGGGAAATGCAATACAGGCACAGAATGGGCCCCTGTCAAGCCTTGCTTGCAATGAAAAGCAGACCTCGAAGTATTCCGAATCTTTCCAGATTTTTTTAACGCTTTTATCAAGCAAAACTATGCTTCTGTGGGTGTGCTCCTCAGATCTCGTGCAAGACCTCAAGCAAAATCTGGACTGCAGGCTGGGGATTCAAAGCAATGCTTCCATCATCCTCTCCCTTCGTTTGAGAGGGGGAGCAGCTGGACAGTCATCTTCAGCAGCAGCGTTCTCTTACAAAGATGCTGTCCATGCTCAGAAACCCAAGAATGCAGCTCCACCAGTCCAAGGTCCAAAACCTTTTTTGGTGGACAAGCTGGAGGAAACCCCCTCCATAGATATCACGCATCCAACAATGGACAGGCAGTTCCAGTTGTTTGCTGAATTTGGTATTATCTGCAGGTTCAATGGGCTCTGGCCAAGCACAGCAGATCTATACAAATGGGTTCACTCTAACTGGACCAACAACTGCAAGGTTCTCTTCTGCTCTAAAGGTTTCTTCATTGTAGTCTTTGTTGACAGTGAGGATTATCAAAGAGCTTTGACGGAAGGACCCTGGTTCTGGGACTCTGCTGGGCTCTTCTTAACCCCATGGTTCCCAGACTTTGATCCCTCCACAGCTGTCATTAGTAATTACCAAGCTCCCCATTTGGGTCAGACTTCCCAACCTCCCAGTTCATTTATGGCACTTTGCTGTTTTTGAAGGAATCGGTAACATCTTAGGCCGCTTTCTAGCCACAGACACATCCAGAGGGGAAAAGGGCATCTACACCTTCGCCAGAATCTGCGCAGAAATAGATATGAGTAAAGGTTTACCAGAGCAGATCATTCTCAAGGTTGGTGACTTCTATTGGACTCAGACCCTGGATTACGAGAACACAGCTTTCCGATGCAGACATTGCCATCTCACAGGGCACCTTCATAGAACGTGCCCAGCACTCCCAGCCCAAAAGAAGAAGGCCGCTCTTAAGCCGAAATCCAAAAGCTGGAAGCCTAGTGACCCTCCCCCCATGGATGATTTCAGTTCCAGTTCAGATGAAGAGGACGAGATGGATGCTTCGATTGCACAGGACCCGCCCCCTACAGGTCCTGAGGAGCCTCCTGCCCCTCCGCTCTCACAGAAGCGATCTCTTGAGACCTCTCCTTCAAACTCAGACAAGGAGGTATCCCCGTCTGCCCAGCATAGGTTGCTAGTTCTTCCATCCATACAGGATCAACTTGGATGGATCAAAGTTGGTAAGAAGAAAGGAAAAAAGGGCCGAACTGTGGACTCCACTCAAGCTGGGTAGAATCCCCAGTTGCGCTCTTGCCTCCCAGCCAGTCTATTTGCTTCTTGTTTAGCATTGCTCTCTTCGTGTCTACTCCTCAGAGCCGAGGTGGATAGTTAATCCTTGCCGGCTGCCCTGTTTCTTTGGGGTTCTGGAGAAGGTCTTTTGGTCAAGTTGTCTTGTTCGCTGCAAAGCTTCGGGCTCTAGTCAGCCCGGGCAGTCCTTTTGTACAATATTTTTTGTTTCTTAATACAAATGCTTACTTACAAAAAAAAAAAAAAAATCTGGCAAAAATAGATTAAAAATTATAAGCCAGAAATTTAATTGATTAGAGTCAAAATTAAGTCTTAGGAAAAATAAATTCTCCAATTTAAAAAATTCATGGGTTCTAGAATAATTAATTTTTGGAAGTCCTCCACCAAGGGAATATTGAAAATATCAAGAAATTTGGACCATTGGGCCTTGGTGGTTAAGTCAAAGTCAATTTTTTGAATAAATTAATTCAAAATAATTAATTTTGAGTCAATTAAATGAAAATTTCGAATTTTCCTCAAAAAATAAATAATTTCAACAGTGATGATTAAAAGATAGTTAAATATTTATCAATGGTCAAGATTACTTTGACAAGGATCAAGTTAACTAGTCATTTGGATAATTTATCTATAGATTAGAGGTCATTTGCCTCACAAATCATCCGATCTATGAATCGCGTACTCGCTCTTAAACCTCTCTCATAATCTTTTCTGGAATAATAACAACGCAAAGTCTTTGGAGTTTACATTCATGGTGGTGTTCATCTCCTGCATCTTCTGGTAATATTGTTTTTAATGTTCTGCTAAATACTATTTTTTTTAGTTGTTGGTTAATAGCGTTTGTGGAATAATCTATTGCATAGGTATCTTTCATAGATTATTGGGTTTAAAATAACATTCTAATTTAATAGAGTTAGCAAGTATCTCTAATTTTTGAAAAATTACATTGTTATTTTACATTTCTATTAATCTACCAGTTTAATCTGAAGTGTGCAGAAATTATTTGAATTTAAAAAATTGAGCGTTTGGGGAAGTCCTCGGTTGAACCAGCGGACTCCTAAGGCATAAAGATCTGAAGAGCTTTCCTAATCTAAATTCCTAAACGTATCTTACGATTTTCCTTTTGCAGGGTCTTTGGGACTAGTACTGCATTTTTTAAATTAATCATCTTTTATAATTTGTGCACAATAGATAGATCTGGCTAGGAAGACCCTATATCTATAAATCTAGGAGCGGAGTTGGACTCATACTCCTCAAATCTAGTAGGTTTGTAATTTAATTGTATAGATTTAATAAAGAAATTATTTTTATTTTTTAACTAGGGATTTGGGATTTATTTTGGAATATTTTGTACATATACTGGGTCTTGGGTTTGTTTTTCTTTTCAATTGTGCAGGTATAGATCTGAGAGTATTCAGGAAGATTTTTCAAAATTTGAGACAGATCTAAGACTTGGAGAGCAAAATCTTGTCTCAAAATCTTTGTTGGCAGGGATAATTCCATTCAAATCATCTAGCAAATTTTTTCAAATCTGGAGTTGCATGAAAAATACTAGAGCAAAAATTTTACTTTTGTCAAGGGTTTTGATCTTCAGAAAAAAATTTAGGGGCCAAAGCCCTCCTCAGCAGTCTTGCATTCATTCCTCGTTCATCATTGGTAATTGGAATTGTGGGCTCAATAGTATAATTGCAATCATATTGTACTTTGAATGTCATAATTTATTGAAAGCACAAGTTTCTTTCTTGCAATTGTTCTTAATTCGCTTTATTGTTCATACTTCTAGTTATCTTGATCTATCATACTAACTTACAACACTACATATCTAGTAACTTGAAGTTTTTCATATTTCTGCAAGTGATATAATTTACTTTGAGCATTGTCTGTTAATCTTGCTATTGCCTCATTGTCCTTAATTACTTCGTCTTGTTAACATTTACTTTGTTCATTTAATAACGCACTTGCTAATTAATCTCAAAGTTGCTTAGAGAGGTATTGATCTTGCCCTTAGTCTCTTAGAACTTGTTGTTCCAACAAGTTTTCCCCTCATCATCATCCTTAGGGACTACCCCCTTGACTTAGCTAGGAGAAAGTCTAAATGGAGTGAGTTGGGATCAAAGTGAAAGCCCCTACACTGAGTGTTGCGCCTTAGGTGTACACTTTGGGCGACAACATATTTTGGTGTTTTTTCCTGGGAAAGAGTTTTTCTGTCATTGGTCCTCACAACATTTTTCTAATCATCTAATATTTTCCGCCATTCATTAGCCCGTCAAGCGGCACAACATTTTTTGGCACCATTGTCGAAGACCAATTTATTGGACCTTGGCTTTATGACATTCATCTTAATCTTCTCAATCTTTCATCATTTCTTACCCCATCAACGCCACATTTTTTGCCGCCATTATATCACTCCATCTTTTTATCACCTTATCTTTTTCCTCTCACTAATCCTCTCATCTTCTCTATCTACACATTTAGCACCTGGACATTTCAGTTGGTGTCCTGTTTGGGTGGCGATTCCACTTATTCATCCATTATTTCTCAGATAAGAAGCCCTCTCTGATATCCAACTGCTTCTCCCTGACTAACCTTTCGGTTTTTTCCTTTTGGATTGTGGAGCTAGATTCATGTTCAAGTGGCAACTCCACTTCTTTCATTTCTTACAAGAATTTCTATAAAATCTCACTTCTTGTGGATCTTTTGATTTTCTTGAACAAGGATCTTTCTTTCTAGCATCCATTTGGCCTCTCAGTTTCCCTTTAAGCAAGTCATTATGGATGACTTGTTTGCTTCATATGATTTTACTAACATTCAGGGAGCTCCGCATGATTATCTTTATGAAGCTGGTGAAACCATCGATGAATTTCCTCTGTTTCAAGGTGAAAATGCTTTTACTGTTGAGACTCAACTTCAAAATTTCAGCCTCTATATAAGCAAGTGTCGCCCATATTCCAACCATGAAGATGTGAAGATGAAGATTTTCGTTCTCACCTTATATGGAGATGCCTTAGATTGGTTTACTGAGTTTCCTAATAACACTTTTGATTCTTTACAATCAATCATTGATGCTTTTGAAGATAAATATGGAGATAAGAGAAAGGTCAAACCTAAAGCTGAAGTAAAGGAAACTAAAGAAGTTACAAATGATTTCATCAAGGAGTTAACTCAAATGGTTAAAGATACACAGTTGAATCAAGCACAGGTAATTAAGAATATGGAGACTAACCAAGCTCAACCCATTAAGAACATGGAACTTAACCAAGCTAGATTAACAACGGATCATGCCAAGGAAATGGGTTCTATGCAGAACAGGTTGTTGGCTATAGAAGAAAAACATGTTGAGAAAATGAAGATCACGGAAGTTAATCACCATAATCAAATAGCCACCATGCAGAATCATGAGAAAGAAATGATTGCAATTCAAGTAAATCATAACACAATGATAAAGGACATGGAAACTGGTCAGATAACTCTTCAGAATAGATTGTTGGCCATGGAGGAAAAGCAAGTACAATTAATAAAAGTTATGGAATCAAGTCATGCAAAGGAAATCAATGCTATAAAAGTCAAGCATTTTGATCAGATCACTGCTATTTAGAATAAGTTGGACAAAATGGAAAAATCACATATACGGAAGTTCCAACCCAAGTCAGATAATAAAGAGTCGTCAACAGATAATAGGCCTCCCAATCCGCCGAAACAATTCCCATCTCATCGCAAGGAGGTCACTTTTCCCATTAAGGACAAATTGACTATGGTTACAAAGGAAGACTAAGCTTACGTGTCACCATTCACAGAGTATATTCAGAATAAGATTGGACATACTTTAGATTCTTCAGATCTTTTGTCCGAACATCTTCAAGATCAGGACAAGAAATCTGCAATGATCTCATTGTTGACCTCAGAGTCCACCCAGAAGAAGAGAAAGAAGCATAAAATAAGGAAGAGATTTGATGTGTTGGATGGCCAAAAGCAACACAATACTGGAATAAGTCAGAATCCTAAAATGATTAGGATTGCACATGGCACATCAGAGAAACAACCTACGGATCTGCCAAAGAGCAAGCAAATGCTCAAGAAGGATTTCATCGAACACATTTGATGCCATGGGGCATCCTCTATATTGTATTTCTAACCCTACTCCTTGTTATTTATTTCTATTGTTAAAGTAATTTTTATTTCAGCGTTTTATTTCATACATTTAAATTTTGTTTTCAGTAGAGCTTCTATTTCATGTGCTTAATGTTATATGATAGTTTTTGGATGATTTTTTGGATGGACACTACTTTAAGAATTTGTGTTGCTTAGTTGTAGATTCTGGATTCTCACATTCCTTCAGTGAAGCAACGTGTCCCCAAGTAGAGCCAGATGTTGACCACTCCATGTCAACTACCCTATAGCAGTACACCCTTTTTTAGGAAAAGGGGTTTCATCAGGTTCCAGTGCTCAGATCATCCAGGATTCATCATCAGTCTTCAGTTTATTAAAGTTGTAAACCAATTCTACATATTTATAATGTAAATGATCTTAGTAAGACCATAATGTATGTAGCAACCTAGGTAATCCTATTATTTTGATGACGATTTTCATTCTAGGAGGTTTTTCGTCTCATTGATTCATCTGTCTCGAAACACAAATATCAACAAAGTTTTTTCCCTCCAGCCTCACCCCAAAAGCTAGGGTGGATTTTGTCGTCAAAATCTTAGGCAAGTCCTAGTGTTCTAGTCGAGTCTTTGTAAAGTGATTTGGGGATAATTTTAGCTAATTGGCTAAATTATTTTGTTACAAATCACTGGGTCTACTAGATGATATCTGAGTCGCAGAATTGGGTAAATAATTGAGGGTCTATAACGAATGGGTGTTCCCCCTTCATGTGTTAAATGTAATTATCTTATGTAAATAATATTTTAGCCATAATGCTAAAATATTAGAGGATTGGAAAAAATAATTAATCCTCTCGTGTCAATTAATTAAATTTTCTAGAAAAAATGAATTAAAAATCATACGCCAAAAATTTAATTAATTAGAGTCCAAGTTAAGTTTAAAAAAAAAAAAAAAACCAAATTAAAAAATTCGTGGGTTCTAGAAAGATTAATTTTTAGAGGTACTTCACTGAGGGAATATTGGACCCTTGGGCCTTGATGGTTAAATCAAAGTCAATTTTTTTATGAAATTAATTCAAAATAGTTAATTTTGAGTTAATTAAAAATCAATTAAATGAAAATTTCGAATTTTCCTCAAAAAATAAATAATTTCAACGATGATGATTAAAAGATAATTAAATCTTTATCAACAGTCGAGATTACTTTGACAAAGATCAAGCCAACTAGCCGTTTGAAGAATATCTATAAATTAGAGGTCATTTGACTCACAAACCCATCCGATCTGTGAATCATGTATTGCCTCTATTTTTATAAATTGTTGGTTAATAGTCTTTGTGGAATAATCTATTGCATAGGTATCTTGCATAGGGTATTGGGTTTATAATAGCATTTCAATTTAATAGAGTTAGCAAGTATCTCCAATTCTTCAAAAATTATATTGTTATTTTACATCTCTATTAATCTGACAGTTTAATCTGAAGTGTGCAGAAATCATTTAGATTTAAAAAAATTGGTATTTGGAGAAGTCTTCCGTTGGACCAGCTGACTCCCAAGGTATAAGATCTGAAGAGTCTTCTTGATCTAAATTCCTACAATTTTCCTTTTGCGAAGTCTTTGGGACTAGAACCGCATTTTTTAAATTAATCGTATTTTATAATTTGTGCTCAATGGATAAATCTGGCTAGGAAGAGCTTATATCTACAGATCTGGGAGCGGAGTTAAACTACTCCTCAGATTTGGTAGATTTATAATTTAATTGTATAGATTTAATAAAGAAATTATTTTTATTTTCTAACTTGAGATTTGGAATTTATTTTCGAATTTTTTGTACATATATTGGGCCTTGGGTTTGTTTTATTTTCAATTGTGCAGGTATAGATAGGAGAGTATTCAGGGAGATTTTTCAAAATTTGAGACAGATCTAGGCCCTAGAGGGCAAGATCTTGTCTCAAAAAAATTGTTGGCAAGGATAATTCAATTCAAATCATTCAGCAAATTTTTTCAAATCTAGGGTTGCATAAAAAATACTGGAGCAAAAATTTTAATTTTGTCAAGGGTTTCGAGCTTCAGAAATTTTTTTTAGGGGCCAAAGCCCTCTTCAGCGGTCTTGCATTCATTCCTCATTCATCATTGGTAATTGGAATTGTGGGCTCAATATTATAATTGCAAAGCTTATTGTACTTTTGAATGTCATAATTTATTGAAAGCATAAGTTTCTTTCTTACAATTGTCCTTAATTCACTTTACTGCTCATACTTCTAGTTATCTTGATCTATCATACTAACTTGCAACACTACTTATCCAGTAACTTGAAGCTTTTTGTATTTGTGCAAATGATATAATTTACTTTGAGCATTGTCCATTAGGCACCAGTCTATATCTATTAATCTTGTTATTGCCTCATTGTCCTTAATTACTTCATTTTGCTAAGATTTACTTTGCTCATTTAATAAATGCTTGCTAATTAATCTCAAAGTTGCCTAGAGAGGTATTGATCTTGCCCTTAGTCTCCTAGAACTTGTTGTTCCAACAAGTTTTCCCCTCATCACCATCCTTAGGGACTACCCCTCTTGACTTAGCTAGGAGAAAGTCTAAATGGAGTGAGTAGGGATCAAAGTGACAGCCCCTACTCTAAGCATTGCGCCTTACATGTACACTTTGGGCAACAACATGCTTTACAATGCATGTTGAATATATCTACCACATCAAATTTCCCCCATGCATATTTCCTACCCTTGATATCAATTCTTCATTTTCTTTGCAAAAATGGCATTCCTCATGTTCCCATGAAACCATATTGATGTAAACCAGAATGATTGATTGGTCATTGACAAAAATAACCACAAGCCTGACATCTTACCTTACTAAAATGTGCAGCCTCTGGATTTAGTGTGTGGAGATGTAAACCATCATGGTATCTTTCAAAAAGTGTCATGGTAATGTAACAATCCTTCTGCATGCCACTTTGTTCAGAGACATGTTCACACTCAATGGAACCTCTTAAGTCTTGAAATGAGCATGTCTTTCGCACAAGTTCAATGAAAATCTCACAATCTGCTTCACATTTCCTATAACAAGCATACTTATTACCACACAGATGTTCATCACACCCTCCATGATGCATTTTTTTATGACAATATCTCCCAAGATAAGTGTGTTTTTCATGATCTTCAATCTCAATTTTATCACACAAGGACTTTTGCAGTTTGGGAGAGAACACCTCATCCTACAGATGTTGAGGTGACTTACACTTATGAACTTATGAAGACCTCCATGTCCAACCTTCAAGCAACAAGATTTGTTGCATCTAGATGATTTGTCAAATAAAGAACAGATCTCCATACATGTATGTTTTTTTCTTTCTACAATCATGACCTGCCAAATTCCAAGAATCCTCCACTTTGTTTCCTTGGTGTAATTCTAGAGTGTAATATGTCCACTTTTCATCACAAACATGGTTACCCATACAAGAGTGATCAGAAGAATGGCCTTTCTCTAGAACACATCGCCAAAAACGTATAGAACATTTACAACGACATATAGTCTCCCTGTTTCAGTTCTATGAGGGCTAGAACTGCCTCCAATTGCAATTTTTGTACACAATTTTTCCTACATAATTTTGCAGTGTCGCAGCAAAGCCACCTTTCAAGTTTCAACATAATCGCACTGTCTACTAGCCAATTCCACTAAAATGTCCTGAAATTAAAAGTGCCAAAAATTGCCATTTTTACCTCCTCTTTCCAAATCACTTGCAAAACATCTAAGATGAGAAAAATTCGTCATAGGCTAGTGTCCTGCCAACCAATGGGGAGATCCTTGAGTTCTATTGGAGCATCTCCTACTTCTAGAGAGTCAAAATTCATAAGCGCCATTGCTGCTATATAGGCACTAACAAGCTTCACATCCCTCAAAAATGCATGGCCACTCTCATAACTATGTCCCAACTCTTCCTCTATCATCAAAGAAATATCAAATAGGCATTCCCATCGAGTGGAAGGAGTAAAAGGAGGCATTACAGCAAGTTCAACCATTCCTCCATACATCTTCAACAGAAAGTTTTCACAAGATCTTTTACAATTTCGTATAAGTTTTACACATAATTCATCTTTTAAATCTTACACACAAGATATATCAATATCTTTAATAACTATGTAAAATCAACCTTGGAACAAGTTTTCATCATTCTTCACTAAGTTTAACCCACTCTGTACACACTGAAGTTTAGCTTTTGTCTCGTTGTCAAGATGAGAATCCTGATTAAGGAGCCGAGTGTCAGAACTGTTAAATCAATCTTTGAGCATCTACATTAATATAAATGTAAAGGTGAAGAAACTGAAATATCAGAAATTCAAACCAGCGAAACCTAACTAATAAGACAGTCCTCAAATCAAACCTTCTTGTTGAATATTGTCAAATTACTCAAGGCAACATCTATGACTGAAAGTGGCATATATTCTATCTCTGTCCTCTGAAAACTCCCTAGTCCATCAAAGTCCATCAATACATAAGGGCTACGGCTCATGCACTTTTAGGGTTCTAAATGCCATGTCATGATGTGATGAGGTCTGGAAAAGGGTCATGGTGCCAAAATCATCCACAGTTTGAGGAATATCCCTCAAATCCATGTCAAATCCCCATCTAGAGTCCCAAATCCAACTAAGGTGTCTCCATGCCATCTCCATGGGTCTCCAATTATCAAAGCAGGCTTTCCTCTCTCTAGCATTAGGGCATTTCCAGTGCAACCTGCCCTCCCAAGTCTCTCAATGGAAGATCATCCTCATCTGGGCTTTGAATCAAGTCATGCCCATCAGGTTGTGTGAAGGCCAGCTTGGGGGCATGTTGGGTCAAAGTAGACCAACGTCCCAGGTCTTGAGGGTGGCTCTAGGACATGTAACATCTACTCAAGTCATCAAGAGGCCCAACTCTCTCAACGTTGCATCTATCAATCCATCTATCTCCCTAAAAAGGCTCGAGTACCTGTGGAGTGGAATGCCCTCAAGGCTTGGGCTGTTGTGTAGCAACTAACAAAACCAACATGAACTCAAGTGAAAGAAACCATCCATTAGAGACTAAGATCATATGAGCATCTACGTGGACCAAACTTGAATGTTAAGGGCATACTAATATTTCAAACAAGGATCACCTTCCAATATCTAACTAGACCAGGTCCCGTAAAGGTGTTCCCTACCTTGATAGAGGTGACTAATGGTCAACCCTATTAGGAGCTTCCAACCCTCAAGGGGAAGTGCCATTTCCAAGGTCAACCCCTCAATCAATAGGTATTTGTGTAGATGTATGAGATGGAAAGGGAAAAGGCTTCATGGCCAAGTGTCATGGTCAAAAAGGACTAGCTAATGGGGGTGTTCACATCTTGAATGCATCACTGTGAAGGAGAGAGCAATTGTGGAGGCATAAGTTAGCCTAATTTTTCCACCCCTCTTAGTGTGTCTTTTACTTCTTCTTGATAATGCTTTGTATTTTGGTGCATAGCTCAACGTATAAAGCTTGTTCTTTATTATATAGCATTTAATTTCACCCCTTAAGATGAGAGAGTTCATCGCTCATTATAGTTAGGGCATGCAAGGGTTCCTTTTGATGTAATGGAGCATCATGTGCGCAGGAACTAGATGATGCCCAAATGAGGAGGGTAGAGCTCATGCTAGGCTTTTTCCCACGCACTACCTTATGTCCCGACCATCTTTTGCATTTTGATTTTCTTTTTTGTCTTTCATTGTGACCATATTATGCTTTTTCATTCTTTTAGCTACATCAACCTCCAGGGTGATGTTTCCCAGCCCTACTCAAGGAGTGTGGCCAAGCAAGTGTCAAATCCCAATGAACCAATGACAAGCTAGACCTGAAGAATGGAAGTGGTGTAAGGAGATTGTAATGTGGCATGAAAAGTGTCAAGTATGATGTATTAAAGATAAGCATGATACCTCAATCCGGGGTTTCCAAGTAGTGCCTCTCCTATAACCTTAAGGCCTCAAGGGAGGTCCAACTGGACTAGGACTAAAGATTAACCCCCCTGGTAAGGTTAGAGAACAGATTTACAATCAAGATCAGTCAATCTTCCAGAATGTTGAGTTTTGTAGCTATGGTC
This sequence comes from Pinus taeda, assembly GCA_000404065.3. Lineage (NCBI taxonomy): Eukaryota > Viridiplantae > Streptophyta > Pinopsida > Pinales > Pinaceae > Pinus > Pinus taeda. Next base: position 148,757 of record APFE031077658.1, on the reverse strand, counting down.
AGTCTTCATAATTAATATTTTAGCCCTTGAATTATGTAAGACATGTTCTTCATGTCATTTTTATTTTAGCCCTTGAAATATAATTAATATAAGACATGTTCTTCATGTCATATTCAAAAGAGAAAATTTTGAATTTTGAATTTTTGGCTCCCAAGTTGTCAAGTTGGCCCTCCCTCAAGTCAAGTTGGCCCCAGTTGAAGGGACACACATTCAAGCTGGCCAGAAAACTATATATAAGGCACTCAACCTCCTCATTCCAACACAATTCGATCACACACATAACTGTAGAATTTTTTGGTTTTCTTGTAGCCCCGACCCGATTTCAATTTCTTTGCATAAGGTTTAATGCCCACAACCCATTTCACATAGTTGATATATAAACTTAAACGCAAATAGCAATTAAAACACAGGAGCTACCTCTACTTTTGTTTTCCTTTCACTTTGCAGCTAATAGGAAAATAGACAAGCATTCACACATAAAATGAGACACTTGGTTTTGGTCAACTTTGACCTTGGAAAAACCCACAAGGGGAAAACCAGTCTAGAAGAGGAGTTTATATTGCTAATCCCAAAGAAATAATTACAACATTAAAGGACTTATCTCTCCTTTGATACTTGTGCCAACGTCTAGAAATTTGAGCCATTTGCTACAGTTCTCGACTTCTGCCTTATAGCTCGGGCCACTGTCCAATGAGTTTTCACCCTCCTCTACCCAGGTTTCTCTACACAAAAATTTGAGCCACTAGTTTGAAACTTCAGCCCTTAATTTCAGCATTGGTATACTTTGTTTACTCCTTGAAACTCAAGCCACCGCATAAGAATTAAATACCTCTAACTATGTGCCACTAATCAACAGTTTCTCTGGTACGAATTTGAAGTTCCAACCCAGATTTTAACTCCACAAAATGCGAGCATGAGATACTACATTTAATGCTCAGTTTTTCCCTCAAAAATTGTGTTGAATCCTCCTTGATTTGCGTGTTGGAGACTATTGTAGCTTCCTCGAACTATGTGCTATAGTGTTGCCTTGAAACACGGGCCTGTCTCCTTGCGATACGAGTTGTAGGCGATGATCCCCTAGTTGTAGCTTACTCTCTCCTTCAACAATGGTGTCTCAACCTCTAACTCTTCTCCTCCTCCTTGATCATCACCTATCCAACTTGCACATGAAGAATAATGAGCTCCTTTTGCCATTTTCCCTTTTTAGTTCCTCATAATAAGCAGAAACCCTAACCCTAATTCAGCTCTCATAAATCAATGGTGGAGATATATTCTTCACTTAACCCCCTTTTTCATGTGCCCCCCTCATTAATAAGTCTCCCAGGTCACTTTATAACTTTAAGTTGTACCTTGTACCTTTTTCACATAAAATCACTTTAAAAACATGAGGTGGCTTTAATAACATAAAGTACATACTACATAGTACTTAAGTACCTCATAAAGTGACTTTTAAGTCACATGACTTTAATAACTCATAAAATCACTTACTAAAAAGGTGTTTTAATGTGTTTTCCTAGGATAAAATGCTAAAGCACTAGGAAACACCTCCTTGGTACCTTTTTTCAACACTCTCTCTCACTGAGGAAGGTAATTCTCACCACTCCCATCTTATCTCTGAAATACACATGCTTGCCCCTTGGCAACGACTTGATGAGAATGTTTGCAACCTGCTCCTCAATGTATATGTACTCAAGCCTCACTGCTCGTCTCTGAACCCAATCCCTAATGACGTCGTACTTGATCTCTATGTGCTTTGACTGGTTAGGAAATACTGGATTCTCCATGAGTTTAATGCAACTATGATTATCAAAGTATATTGTAGTTGGTCTCAGCCTCTGACCAAATAAGCCAAACGTCATCTTGTGAAGCCAAATAGCCTTGCAACTGGCCTGCCAAACTACAATATACTCAACTTCTATTGAGTTCAGTGCCACTGATCTCTGCTTCTTGCTAAACCATGACACCATTGTCGAACCCAACATGAAACAACATCCATAAGTACTTTTCCGGTCATTAGCACTACCTACCCAGTCTGAGTTTGTACAACCTGTCAACATGTGCCCTACAGCTATCGTAACACATGTTTTGCAGCCATAGTCCAGGGTAGGTACCGTAACACATGTTTTGCAGCCACCCAATGCACCCTCCTAGGCTCCATCATAAACTGACTCAATGTGTTGACTGCAAAATAGTATCTGATATATAGTGTTGACCAGATGCATCAATGAATCGATCAACTGACGATACATATGGGGTTCACCAACTCAGAATCTTAAGCATGTAGCTTCTTCCAGTTGGTGATCATCGGAGTAGCCATAGGCTTGCAATCCTCCATACGAAATCTCCTAAGTATGTAACCTGCATATCTTCACTAGCCCACAAAGATATCCCCATCCTCCTGCCAAAACTCCAACCCCCAAAAATAATGCGTTAATCCCCTATCGGTCATGTCAAACTCTGAAACTAGATCCCTCTTGCAGTGCTCAATGAGTTTCTCCTCTCCTGTAATAAACAAGTCATTCACAAACAAAACCAGAATCAGTGGATCATGATGAAATACCAACCATGATGAAATATAGGTTCGAATCTGCCTCACTCTTATGGAAACCCATTTACTGCAAGTAAGCATCAATCCTCTCATACGATGCCCTCGACATCTGCTTCAATCCATAGAGAGCTTTCTTAAGCCTACACACGTGAGACTCTCTCCCATGCACTTTGTTGTCGTTTGATTCCACACCTAAGGATAGCATGGAGAAAACCCTACCTCCACTTGGTGTGGCCTTGGGGGCAAGCTAAACGTTGGGGTTGTTACCCAATTCCCAACTCCTCCATCTAGGCTATCTCCTAGATGAAGCCAAAGGGGGTAGACCCTAAGAATATTTGAGGCTTGGTTAGTGATCCTAAACAAGTTCTAGGAGATTAAAGATTACTTAATCAAGAGATTCAACCATCAAATTACAACATGCAAGTACTTCGACAAGTAAATGATAATAACTATGATCATGTAAAGTAAATAGATAAACAAAAATATTCAACAAGATAGAATCCTTGCAAGAATTGATATAGTAAGAACAATGCCAATAAATAACTTGCAAAAGATAAATGCTCAAGGAAATAAATAGTTACTTGTAAAGTAAAAGCAAGTAAATGAAATATAGCAAGCAATTGCACTTAAAATGTAAAATGGTTCACATGAGATAACTTTGCACAAATGAGAGATATATTCCAAGATAATTGAACAAGCTTCAAGGATTCAAAGCTAAGCAAAGTGAACTTCAAATGTGAATGTATCCAAGTCCAAGGAACATAAATACTTGCAAAGTTGAACCCACAATACCTGCAAGAAGATTGAAGTGCTACTTGAAAAAAAGTAAAATGATATTTGCAAGTAAAACTTAATCAACTCAAGATAGCATAAGCATGAGAAATGTATTGTAAGTAAAGTGATGTGATGTAGAATGCTCTACTTGAAAAAAATTAAATGATATTTGCAAGTAAAATTTAATCAAGATAGCATAAGCATCAGAAATGTATTATAAGTAAAGTGATGTGATGTAGAGTGCTCTTGATTTTTTATTAAACCTACCCTGGCCTAATCTAAGATGAAAACTTCCTCTCTAAACTTTGCCCTTGTAAGGATAGGGATAGGAGCAAGGGGCCTCAAGTGGAGAAGCTTAGCTTCATTACCAAAAATCCACCTAGTCCCTCAAGTCTACTCACATGCCACTGTTCCGACGCAGGACTCAACCATACCCTAACTACATCGTCACATGTTTACCTTCGCACAGACTTCGGAAAAGAAATTTGAGGAAGGGGTCCTAGTCTCTATTTAACCAACTTAAGTTGGAGGTTACTTTTAGAATGCAAAATGACAAATTGCAAATTGTGAAAGATATTCAAGGTGAAGTAGCAAATTGCAAATGAACTAAATTAAATGAGACGATGTTGCAAGTAGATAAAATCAAATTAGCATGTAAGGAGACAATTGTGTGAAAATGAAATTAGACTTTGCTATAAGAGGAATCAAACTAATCAATTTGATTCACTTACATGTAAATAAATCAAAATGTTAAAAGCATACACAAGTGAATGAAAGTTAGATTACTAGATTGCAAATGAAATGTAGCATGAAATAACCACTTTACTCAAAATGAAACTTGCATGAAACTAAATTAACAAACTAGCAAGAAATTGGAAATTGCATGTAAGGAACAACTTGCATGGCAATGAAATTAGATGCTAAATGAGATATGGACAATTAGCTCAAGATACTGAAATGTGATGAAGTAAATAGCTCAAAAGGAAAAGTGCATTAGTAAATCTAAAGCATGAAATTAAAAAAAGATTGAAATAAATGCAAGAAATGAAAGAGATGAGATCACAACAATCACACCAAGATTTCCTTCTCTCAAAGTGAGAAGGATGGGATGCCAAGGGGAAATTCCCAAGCTCACAAAGAAAAAGTCGCTCTTTTATTATTAAACTTAGTGTGAAAGCCCTCTTCTAGAGATGAGGGATTTGGGAAGAGCTTACAATATGCACTTTAAACTTACTCTTTCCCAAAACTTATAAGTGAAGGACTTACAGATCTACTTGAAGAAATTGTTACAAAATGAGGGCTTGAAAGCCTTGAGGTGAAAAAAGAATGAGGTTCTTGGAAGAAGAAAATGAAGTGAATTGAAAGGAGAATGTATTGATCTTGAAGTTCCAAATGAAAGAGGACTCTTTGGCATATGTTTTTGCTCCCTTTCTTCAAACTTGAATTGCCTCCCAGAACACCTATAGGACAGCAAGCAAAAGAGTTAGCATGCAAGAGAAAGAGTGTTGAAATATGTGAGAGGAAATCACATGCATGAGAAAGAAGAAGTTAGAAGTACAATGCAAATATAAAATACACTTTATATTACAAATTCCCTCACTAAGATCAACCTGCAAGAATTGACTTAATGAGAAGAGAATGAGCCTAAACCCAATGAACTAGCCTTGTACACTTGATAAATCAATATTTGCACAGATAGAAAAGGAAAGTATTTGATTTTTAGAGATGCAAAAGAAGCAAAATCTCATGAAACCCCCTTATCAAATATCAAATGATATCCTTTAAAGAATCCTTGCTTGAATAGCTTGTGGGCTCCTTGAGATCTTTAGAGTTGGATGGTCTAACTGAAGACTTCCCTAATTCCAAAGTGATTTGGCAACCTGTCCTCGAACACAACAAAATACTTGCAACCACTTGTTAGTGCAAAAGAGTCTTGTCAATATAGAGGCAAGGTTGAATTTGTTGTTCAACCAAGAACAACAAATTCAAACAATGCACAAGATATTGCAAGCTCAAAGGAGATTGTGAATACTTACAAATCTCCCCTCCCTAGACAAGAGTGCCCTTAGGCAATGCACAAAATCAACTAGTTTGCAAATACAAAACTCAATGGAAATACAATTATAGCATGAAAAATAACATTCATTGGAACATATTACCTCATCCACAAGCAATAGCACCACAACGCCAAGAAGTACCCCCAAAGACTTTGAGCATAGTAACAATAAGCACAAGCTTCGAACCATAAGCAAATAGGCGTTCAGAGGGTTTATTTATACATACTTGGGAGAAAATCCCAAAGAAAGGTGAAATGTCGGGTGCCCAAGAAGCAAATCAAACCCTCCAAGTGTAGAGAGACCCTGTCAAGTGTGGAATTCTACCTTTGGTATGCATCTCCAACTAGCTGTGCGTTCTTCCTGTTTTGGCAAGCGTAATCCTTTTTTCATGTGCATTTTTATGGTGGTTCCCCAAGTCTGAAAAGAACATGAAGTAATGAGGGAAAATACTCCCACAAAATCTTGAAACAATCCTCATAACAAACGAGTTGTGGCTGCCCTTGCAACGTGTGCTTCCAAAATTGATGGGTACTCTGTCGGTGGTACTGCGTATTAGCTATAGGACTGGTTGTGCATTGCAAAAACAATTGTAGTGCCCTCTTCTTGTTGATACGTGGAATTTGGAGCGAATTTGAGAGTGGAGACAAGCTTCATTAATTAATGTAATGTTTAACCTTTACTCAGCCCTCAAATCTGTGTTTAATCCTTTCTAGGGCAACATGGACTTCATGGAGCAGCTGCGTGTAATCTCTTCATGCAGATGGGTGCACGTGGAGCAAGGAGGAGGGAGTGAGGTGGGGTCTACCTCCCACTCCTTTACTTTATACTTTAGACTTTGGACAATATTCCAAATCAAATTTAATTTTATCTTCAACAATTCTTGGGCCTCCAAGACTTCAATGTGTTGCCTCCTTGATTTGTCTTACCTAGAAATTGGGCTAGGCCCCACTTGGTGGATCTTATATGTCTTGACACATCACCTTTGACATCCCTTTAAGTCTCCATGTTACATATTTAACTCTTCTTGACCTTGGAGAAAATTTAAATTTGCTCCAATTATTAACTTTTTGAATCTCTTCACTTTTGCCACTAACATTAAAAAAAGTGCCTTTTGAGGGGCTATAAGTTGTTTCTTGACCCTCAAAGTGGGTTTTAAGATAGTGTTGGGGCTCTAAAGATTAATTTCGAGTACTCACATGCCCCAAACATTTCCTAGGACAACTTATTTACATCTTTACATAAAAATCAATTAAAAAATCTTGTTTTGCGAGAATTTTTTAATTATTAAAGAATCCTACTTAGACCTAGTCAAATTCCGCGAAATTTCAAAGATGACATAGCATGGTAATATACATCAAGCCTAGACACTAAAATGGACATAAGGCACGATCTTCAAGCCGTCATCCCATTTTTGGGGTCTACGGTGAGTGAAAAAAACCTAGAAAATTATCCACCACTGAAAAGTGGGAATAATTAACCAAGTAAAAAAAACACTCCAAGGTGTACTCGCTTGTTTATCAAGTCTCAAGCATCCTAAGTTTGTTACATAGCTTTATTCATCACACTACTGACATTTATACAATATCGCCACAGGGTTGTGGAATTTGAGGATTGATAGAATGATGACAGAGGAGAAAGAATGGGGCCAGAGTACCCTGCTGACTTTTGAACTCTGAAAAAAAATTGATATACATTCTGACACTTGGGCTACGGAGTCTTCATATCTACTAAGTGCAACTCAGCAGTCAACATTTGGCTCCACATGGGGACGCGTCCTAGATATCTCATGAGAGCATGCGAGAACCTAGAATTTTCATCTAAGTCAAAAAACAAAACACAATCAGTGGCACCCACACTTGCATCCGCCACGTATGTCAGAATAATCCAGAAATCAACATGACATAGAAAATAAGCTAAATAAAAATGTTGAAAGGAAATGCATAAATAAACAACTCTAAGAACAATAAATAAAAAGAGAGTAGGGTTAGAAATATGATACAAAAATGCCCCCATGGACATCATATGTTTTCAATGAAGTCCATCTTGAGAACCTGTCTACTCACAAGAAGATCCATAACTTATTTTCCTGATGTGCCTTGTCCAATTCTGACTATCTTGGGATTTTGACTTGCCCCAATGTTAACCTATTTGTGCCCATCAGATTTATTTTGCCCCTTCCTTTTTCTTTTTCCATAACCAGCTTGTTGAGGCTTGCTCCAACTTACAACTAGTGATTTATCTTTTACACCTTTTTTCTTTTTCTTATTTTTTCTTTTCTTCTTGGTTAGCTGCAATGGTGATGATGATGCGACTACTATCAACCCTTTTGCCTTATCTTCAATATGTGTTAGTGGAAGAGTTGAAGTACCCAAGTTTTCTATGATATACCCAACCTCTTCATTCTGAGTTTGTTCTGTCAAGAGTGTTGGAAAGTTCGTCAAAAATGCATAACTTCCTAACTTGAATGACCCACAAATAATTTCATTGTTGGGTTCCCTTAGATTTTCAAGATGATATCTCCATTCTAACTCACGATCAAGCCGAACAAATATGTTATCTGGCATGGGGATAGTAGCATAAGACAAGTCCATCTAGAGGCTGCCACCTATATTTGTTGCCTAATTTCTTGATAAGAGCATGCCCCATGCATCAAGCACATCTATCACAACAGTATCCATAGTGATCATTTTGTCTAGGTATGTTGCTAGTGTTAGTTTGTGTAGCATTGGATGTGTTCTAGCCACGAAATTTGGTGGAGAGACTAGAATACATATATTCTCCAAAACCCAGAAATCGTTTCTAGAAATTCCACCTAGAGACGACTTGATTAAAACAATTAATTAGTTTTTAATATTTCCTAAGTCTAAACATCAGGAAATTTGATTAATTGAAGGGTATCAATTAAGTCATGGTGAGAATCTTCTAGAAAAATACTTAGATCAAGTTCTAGTTAATCTTAGCCATTGATTAAGTTTTAATCGTGGTCGTTGATGTCTCAACGAGAGATTATAAGAAGAAACTTGATGGGGCTTGGAGAACACACACCAGTAATTAAATTTCACTTGAGAGGTTCGATTTCCAAGGCAGCAGCAGTCAGTTGCCAGAGAGAGAGATAGTGAGAGAGGGGCAGAGACAGTGAAGTCGGAGGAAGGATTCCAGATCCGATGAGTACATTTGCAGAGAGGCAAGAGAGCCACAAAGAGTTTGATGTTGCGGCAGCGCAGTAGCCTCTAGAGGCAAAGTCGATTTGCTTGTTGAAATTGACATTTTCAGTTCCAGAGGTCAGGAAGGAGTGTCAGAGAAGCGTCTTTCTGGTCAGCAGAAGGAAACACCACTTCATCGGAGTCTAGTATGAGGCTAGACGTCCAGCTAGCTACTTAGAGCAGCCTAAAGGCTGACGCAGAGGCTCAGAGGACCAAAATTTTGAAGGCAAGTTGTGCCGAGAGATTGCCTGTGGGGTGAGGAAAATTCCTCACTAGATTTTCTTGCCAGTATTTCTCTGTAGGATTGCCAGATTCAGCATCCAGTTGTACTCAGATAATTTCACTGCTGCATAATAATAAAACCCTCAGATGTTGCACCAGTTTTCCCGAGTTGGGTTTTTCTAGGGACATTGGTCCAAAAATAACTGTGCTATTTTATGTGTGTGTGTTAGCATTTCTTCCAGTGTTTATTTCTTTAGTTTATTTGTGTAGGTTGCAACGTGATTGATTCAGTATTTGTTGTAGCTCACAGTAAATAAATTGTTAAATTTAATTAGCAATTAGGAGAATTATTTCCAGTTGTTGCAATAGCATTACATAAGTGAAATTTTCACAACTAGGAAAACTTGTAAATCTTTGATTAACCCACACACTTCAATTATTTTTTAATCCATGGAACATATGTTGTGATAGGGTTTAGATACCCTTAAGTTCAGTTGCTCCATGACATTGGATGAAGCCCCTGAATCTAGCATGCAATTGTGTAAAAGATAGACATTCACCATCAAAGTACAAAGAACAATTGATGATATTCATTCCCCACATAACAGTTCATATTTTTAAGTATAATTTCCACATCTTCGGGTACATCATCAGGCATTTCTATACTAACTTCTCGTTTAGTAACTTCAAAGGCACTCAACAACTTTGCCCTCTGAGATGGTATCCTCAAAAGCTCAGATACTGGGGTGGAAACCTTTGCATTGTTTATCCAATCACTGAAGTCAAAGTTCAATTCTGAAGTATGAGAAGAAAAAATTTTGGGATCACTCTAATTTTGAATATTTCTTCTCTAGTAAGCCATTCATTTATGCTTTGTCATGGCAAGGATCTATTCGGTTGTAGGCTTTTCTCAAAAATTCTAGTGACCCTATCATAATTTGCAATCATATTATCAACCCCACAAGCATTATCCATACGATCAATCTCCTAATTTCTTTCAATAGTCCTAGATTGATTTTCCACGGAGAACATATTGATTTGACCACTTGTTCCCACATGTTCACCTCCCATCATGCCACTTTCCATGATTCTCCTTACAATGGAGCATGTGGCCTCTCCATGAAACTCATCACTAAGTTTCAATATATCTACTAAGTGCAACTCAGTAGTCAACACACCTCAAAGCCCTGTGGTTGCTCAATGTAAAGCTCCTCTTGTATGACCCCATTGAGAAAGGTAATTTTCACATCCATCTAGTGAATCTTCCACCCCATTTCAACTGCTATGGAGATCATTGCTCTATTAGAGGCATAATGAGCAATGGGTGCAACGGTCTCCTCATAGTCAACTCCCTCTACGTGGAATTGACTTTTTTTTCAACTCCCTCTACTTGTGAGAATCCTCGTGCCAAAAAACAAGCTTTGAACTTCTCCACGCTGCCATCCTCAATATGTTTGATCTTGTACAGCCACCTGGAAGCAATGTTATCAGAACCGAACCGGTGATCGAACCGAAAAACCTTGTGGACCGGGAACCGGTAAAAAACCGAATATAAAACCACAACAACAACAAAAAACGTTTTACCAAAAACATATAAAATATTCATATTTTAAAGAAAAACATATATATTCATGTGCATCCATATGAATCCAATCCATTTATATACAAATATGCAAAAAATTTCATTTACATAGCATGTAAAGGTGCACATAACCAGAATAGCATCGAGTGCAATCCATCTCTGAATCAAAAATACATCAACACATAGGCTCTAGATGGCCTCTAGCATCCAAAAAATCGTGCTACAACAAATGCCTACATACCATCAAAATCATTGCCTGTATTGGGGTCTTCACCATCAAAATAACCATTTAGGCATTAAAATAAAATAGAAAAAACATAGCATGTCATGTCAAGATTTTGTTTGAGTGATGGGTACATTTTTAGTACTCATCGTAGAGGAGTTCGATAACCGATGCCACTATCATCAAAGTACATAGAGGGCTTGGTGCTCTTTATTAAATACTAGCTCCATACCCTCGTACATGACAAAATCCAATGGAAAGGTTGCAATCCCCCCATCCTGAAATCTTGAAAAACTATTAAGTCTGCTGGATTTTGAGTGAAATCTAGAATTCTACTTCTCCATATGAAATCCAACGAGGTTGGAACCACTCTCAAACATCCTGAGTCATTTTCATATGGAAAATGTCACTTTTACTTTAAGAATTAACATTACCATGAATTGCATAGCAATACTAGGGCCATAGGCTTGATTATTAGGCAGAGGGACAGAGGCTTGAATATTATGCTAGCCTAGGGGAGAGTAAGAAGTGTGCCAACTAACTAAAAAATTAAAAATAAAAGTTTTTTTTTTGCACAAAACTGGTCCTGAACTGGCCGGTTCAGTGAATTAGGCTGGTTCAGTACCGAACTAGTCATTTCCGGTTCGGTACCCAACCAGTTATTTCCAATTCAGAGGGCCGGTTTTGCCTCCAAATTGGTCGGACCGACCTGTTTTAACAGAACCAGTTCGGTTCCGATCGCACTGCCTACAAGTCACCACTGACTTCCCCTCAAGTCTCAGCACTATCTCCCATGTTATTTTTCGTAGCATCGGACAAGTGTTCTAGTCTCGACTTTAGTCAGAGAGGCTAAGAAACACAAGATCTCCAAAACCCAGAAAAGGTTTCAGGAGAAAACACCCAGAGACAACTCAATTAAATTAATTGATCGATAATTAAAAAATGACTAAGTCTAACTTAGGGAAATCCATTAATTAAAAGAAATTAATTGAGAAAAGTGAGAATATTCTAGAAACTCACACGGATTGAGTTTGAGATGATCTTAGTGGTCGATGGAGATCTAATCATGGTCGTTGGTTCACCAACAAGAGATTATAAATACGGAACCTGGGATGGAGATAGACATATTGAGTGAGTGGGTGATCTAGGCAAATCGAATTTCCCAAAGAAAAGAGATTCAACAAGGAAGAGAATTTGACCTAGAGATCCAGTGGAGTTTTTCAATGTCGAAAGAGTCAGCAGAGAAAGGGAACATTATTCCTTAGTGAGGCTGCGCTAGGACTGCGCAAGCAACTTAAGAGAAAGGCATATCCACTGCGTAGTCTTGTCAGTATTGTCGGTTCTCGCAGGCCTATCCTGAAAGCATCTGCTTTGTACTTAAAGTAAAATCGTCGGTTCTAGTGGGCTTGTCCAAAAAGCATCCACAGTGTACAACAATTCCCCACTATCTCATATGGGAATCTCTTTTAAAAAGTAGTTTGCACATTCCTTGTCTAATTGTTCTTCGATGGTAGAAGCCTGGTATTATTGTGTCCTTCAGCATCTTGTGTGTCCATCATTTTGAATCTTGTTACCGACAGTTGTAAGTACCTATGTTACCGGATACCGGGTCTTAGGTGTATATAATAACCACTCCTCCCCAATTTTGACCATCGAAAAAATTTGAGAGAGAACCTTGAAGGAGCAAAGTCAAGGAAGTCATGTTTGTATTGCAATCGGTCCTGTAAGTCAGTTCCATAGCTCTGACATAGACCCTAGATGTTCTATCCATGAATATTTGGCTAAATTTGGTATTGGAGCCTGTGTGTCTTATGTATCATTTTCTATGATTAATGAAATTCTGCCATATTATGTTTGTTTCCTCAACTTATTTAGCTGGAATGTATGGTGTTATTGCTATTTTACTTAAGAACATTGTGAACTCAAGGTTCGCATCAAGAACAACATTGTGGTGTTGGTGGATTGTAGGCATTGAGAAAGGATCTCTGTTGAGTTTAGGGAGCCTGTAGGCTTATTGCCAAGTATTGGGTGGAACTTGTTTGGTGTAGCTGTGTTAGCCAAGTGTTGGTTCCAGTTCCCTGGTTTCCCTTGTCCATTAAATTGCTAGGTGTTGGTACTCTGATAAACAATCTATCTATATTGTAGTCATGGCATCTTATGATATCAGCTCTGATTCAAAAACATCCAAGTCCTCTGGGAAACACTGGATTCATAAGCTCTTAGGAAAAGAGTCTCAAGAACCCTTATATGACTCCAGAATCATTAGTCAGGATTTTGATCCAAATCCTAATTGGTCTCTGCCTGAGATTCCTCCTGCAAAGATTTATGACTTACCAATGTTCAAGTTCAAGTCTGCAAACTTGATCCGCTATTGCTCTACAAATGTGCCTATTGATATAAATAATCCTGTGTATCAGATTCCTCTACTTCGAAGAGAAGATGTTGAATGGGGTTTAGAACATGGATATTGCTATATACATCTTGGCTTTAATCCTCAATTTTGTGATATTTTTCCCAATACTTGTAATTTTGGATGTGGCAAGAAACAGCAGCGAAAGAAAAATTTTGTTCTGGTAATACTGATTGTGGTTGCTCAAATTGCAAAAAGAAATCCAGATACTAGAAATATCCTGCTACTAAGAGAAGAAGTTTTAGACCAAAGAAAAAATATTTCAAAAGAGAGAACAAACTTCTACTACTCAAAGTTCTTGTTTTATCTGTGGAAAGAAACTTAGAAAAAACATTGCTGATTGGGCAAACAGATGTCCAGATCAAAAGAAGTCTAAGATGTCTTCAAAGTTATTTGATGTCTTTGCAAATTGCTATAATCCTTGTGAATGAGAACCTGTAGCAGAACCTCAAGAGGATAATGATTATTTCTCTGTCACAGAATCCTCTAGTGATGAATCTGAATTAGTGGATATTCAACATTATCAATTAAATTCAAGTTTTGTCTCTGATTCCTCTTCTACTTCTGATGAATCTGATCTTCCAGATTTTCTATATGAGTACAGCCAAAAGAACTTGCTGAAAAATTTTCCGCCTTAGAAGTTGCAATTGCTGCCTGTACAACAGGAGAATTTGCTGCATGCCATTATTATGAATGACAATTGACTGATCTTAAAGATCTATATCAGTCTTTGCTGCAGCCTAGCATGGTAAATTTAGAAGCATTCCAGCCCTCTGATTCTTCTGAACAGCATGTATGATCATCAATTTCTTCCTGCAAGCCTAGATTTAGAAGATATACTATCTCTACAACAGAAAGGAAGTTCCGGCAACAAGGAAGAAACCTTGGAAAAAATAAACAGGTATTGACAGATCCTTACATTTTCTCTGAAAATGAATCTCATGAAGAAAAGGAAGATATTGATGAACTTGAAAAGTCTATTCAAGAGAAAAAGCAGTTGACGAAAGAAATTGCTTCTAGTATCAGAAATGATCAACAAGAAATTAAGCATAAGAAAGCAGAACTAGAAAGAATAAAGAAAGATGGTGATTTCTTTAATGAATTTGTTGATTTCTTTAGTGGATTCTTCTCTAGTCTTGTTGACCACTGGAGTGGCACCTGATGATTATATGAATACTTGATGCCCAATGATGATCCAGAGGACATTTGTACCATCAGATATTGTCAGTCAACAGAGTTTTTTAAGTCTACATCTATCTTCTCATCATTTTTCCTGTACCCAGATTCCACACCCTACGAGGTGTTGTGATAAGTGATACTAGTAATTATGAGTTTTGAGTCTGTAACAGACCTAGGATGTTAAGACTCAATCAGCAAACGAATACACCTTGGAGGGTTTTTTTATCTGGTTAATTATCCCTTCTTTTTCAGAGGCGGATAATTTTATAGGTTTTTTCACTCACGTTTTACCCCAAAGTCGGGGTGACAGTTTGAAAGTTAAGCCCAAAACACATCTTAGAGTCTACAGTCAATATATATTACCATACTAGATCACACAAAAAAATTCGTGGAATTTGGTTAAGTTTAAGTAGTCATTTTTTAATTTTTTAGATTTCCCACGGGTCAAAAATTACAAATAAATTTGTATTTAAATTGTAATAAGTGTAGTCTAGAGAAGTTGTATGGGGTATGAGTAATCAAAATTACACCTCACCCCCTCAACTTTCTACTATGACACACTTTGAGGGGTTAATAATGTATTTTGGACCCTCAAAACCCACTTTTCCTAAGTTTAGTGGGAAATATGACAATTAATTAAGCCAAAAATTAAATAAATGGAGAAAAATAAATATCCACACATGCTAAATGTTGTGGAAATGAGGTGGAAAATTATGGGGGAGTTCAAGTGAAGTCTCAAAGTGATGTGGACTCCTAAAATCAAGGAAAGGACATGTGCTCAAATAAAATCGAATTTCTGACATCAAATGAAAAAGCTGCTTCGAAATTCGAATTTGTGAAGTTAATGCACATTTGAGAGGATTTTGGAGAATATTTGGTGGAGATTTTTGTGGGAAATTGTCCACACACAGATTACCACCCATATACACTTTTCATTCCACCATAAAATTCGAATTCGGCACATAAAGGAAGAAGAAAATGATGTCCACTTGCCAAAATTCGATTTTTACACTTGGCATTGGAGCTCCATTCAACAAATTCGAATTTCTCTTTGGGATTGTCAACTCATGCCACTTGTTTAGTCACTTTTACATTGAGATTAGCTCCAATGCCATTTGTCATTGTCATTCTGCATTGGGATTTGCTCCCAACTCTCTATATAATAGAGCCATGGGCTCTCACATTAGATAATATTGTTGCTAGCTATTGTGCTTGCCGAAGCGTTGTTGCCTTGTACACTTTCAAAAATATCAATAAAGACTTTGGGATTTCATTCATGAAGTGTTCCTCATTTTCGA
The DNA here is from genome assembly GCA_000404065.3 of Pinus taeda. Taxonomy (NCBI): domain Eukaryota; kingdom Viridiplantae; phylum Streptophyta; class Pinopsida; order Pinales; family Pinaceae; genus Pinus; species Pinus taeda. The sequence goes on along the minus strand of APFE031077658.1, from coordinate 133,261 downwards.
ATGTGATGAATTGTTGAGCATTGGTATAATTCATTTTACTCATACTTTGATCTAATTTGATTCCATGTGTTCTTGTAGATTTGTTAATGTAAAGCTATCTTGCATTGACATTTGATTTAGAAGTATGTTTTAGGTATAGAATCTTCTAGTTGGTTTTAAATAAGTTTTTAAAGTTTATTATCATTGTTTATTGTTAAATCTATATGGAACTAATTCTTGATTGAAGTTTTGTAGAGGGAACATCTTGTTGGGATTACAGAATCAAGCGTGAGGGGAAGTGTTTGGAGAGACCAACCCACTCTTGAGACATTCTTAAAGGAGCTCTCATTTGTTCTTTGAACCTTCATAGTCTTATCTTACAAAGTGGTTTTGTAGGGATTTCGGCACATAGCTTGTACACAAGCCGAGAACTTCTAAATTTAAATCTCTTTAAAAAAAAAAACATTGTATTTCATTTCTTTCATTTGCTATCTAAGTGCTTGAAGATGGCTAAGCAAAAACGAGAGTTTACTCTCACTCTTTTTAGCTTAGCCTTTTGTAAATTATAATTGTACATATACATTTTATCTTACTTATTTTTCCATTAATACTTAACTTATTTTGCAATCATTGTTTGGATTGTTTGCTAACTCTTCTGTGGCAGATTTTGAAGAACAACTTCCCGCAACATCTAACAAGTGTTTACAGTACCTTTGGCAAGTGTTGGGGGTTTGATTTCCAACGATGTCGTGAGCCCTTTTGAGGCTTATTTTGGCCAAGTTGAGTTCACTAGAGAGCTGCCCATTTTCCTCTCTAAGCCGTGGGCATTTGGAGGAAACTCACACCTTGTTTCCCTTGCATAAGTTTTGTGAGATCTTGTCACTACTTTCTCAAAAAAAGAGGTTTAGTGTCCAAGTTTCAAGCAATTATTGTGAGGAAGAACTTTGAAGGGCCCTCTTCTCATTGTCATATTAATAAAAGATCTAACTTGCTTGTGGGAGCTTGGGATTTTTCCCATGGTATCCTATCTCCCCATTTAGAGGGAGACTTCTCTTAGATGGATTGACATTTGCATGCTTTAAGCTTTCATACTTCATTCACTTGCATGTTTTAATTGGGAATTAACACAACCTCACTATCACATTTCATTAAATTAAAGTTTGTTACAATTTCATTTGAGTTTTGCATTCTCTATCTCATTGTTGCTTGAAGCTACAAGCTTACATTTTACTTTTGGCAATTCATCTTTTACATGCAAGCATTTTATATCCTTAACAAATTTTGATTCGTTTCCATTTACCTTCGTAAATTGTTTCATGAGCACTTGAATACATGCTTCAATTTTATGCTACATTGTTATCTTGAATATTAGAGCAATTTATTGTCATTGTCTATTTGAAACAAATTTTACTTTCAAGCAAATTACTTGTATCATTTTAATTCATTGATGTAACACATGCAACACTTGTAAGCTAATTTTATTCCTTCAATTGAAGTTATAACTGCAACTTATGTTGAACATTATTTCATTTTCAAACATTGCAAATCAATCTCTTTGAAGCATTTGCATGTATCATTATTTTAATTTGGGAAATTAACACAATTTGCATTTCATCTAAGCATTCTAGTGTAGGATGTCTCCGAGCCTCACTAAAATTTTACCTCCAACATAAGTTGGTTGAAGTAGACATCTTAGGAATCCTCTACTCCTCTATTGACTCCTCACTGTGAGATCCATATCATTGGGCGAGGGTGAGGTCTAAGGATTGAAGAGTTAAATTATAATCTTGTTGTAGAGCTAATTAATAAAATTAACCAATAGCACTTTCCATTACATTTACTTTACTTATCTCTTGATGGTTTGAGTTTTCATGTGCAAAGTCTATTCGAAAAGCAAGTATTGTAATTATTTCAAACAAGTGTTTTCTTTTCATGTTTCCAGTCTAATTGCATATTGATGTCTTGATTTGATAGTTCTTTTCTTCTACATTTCCAAGTTTATTACTAATTTTTTGGTTTTGGAAAGATATGTTTCACATTTTTTATTTACAAAGTTGATTATCTCAAAAACATGTTGTATCTTACATATCTTTTGCTAACAATTCATATTTCCATTTCAGGGTTACTTTGTTTTCTCTTTTGCGAGCATTGCATTTTACTTTGAGCAAATATATCTTTAAATTGTTGAGCAAATTCCTTATAAGGCACTGGTTTTATGGTTTTTTTTTATCATATTGATGATTGACATTGTTATTTAAAGTTGTTCACTTCATGTTTGCTTATAAATCCTTAAAAGTAATCCATTTTCACTATAACACTCTCCTAGAAACTCACATCTTTTAACTTAACTTTTCATTGGGGACCACCCCCCTTACCTAACCTAGGAGATAGCTCAAATGGAGAAAGTCGGGATTAGTGTGATAGCCCCCTCTCTGAGTTCCCTGCCACCAACCACACCTTGTGGGGGTTGAAGGCTTTTCTCACTGACTTGTAGGTAAGGTGTAGGCGGCAGGGTCAACAAGGCTTTTTGTACCAGAGGATTCAGGTTGATCATCTTCAATTTTTTTTATCACTAACTAAATTTTTTCTTTTGCCAATTGTACAACTTTTTCATATTCTGACAATCTACTATTTACAGGTTTCAGAGATATCTGAGAAGTAGAAGCAGAAAACTTATCATCAAAATTCAACTTGAAAATGTTCTTGTTAAACTCTTCCATATCGATTGACTTTGGAAAGCTTATTTCACTAGATTCTTTATGCAGGTTGTATTTCAAGTCATTTACTACTTCTAGAATAGTGGATATCTTACTGAAACATTCTGAATGCATGGAATTCAGCTTATTATGTAAACTGGAAATATGAGCATGTGCTTTTAACACTTCTTGGTGAAGATCATCAAGATTCTGGGCTACACAAGTCAACTGATAGTTTCCAAAATTCAATAATCTCACCATTGCTTTCGGACACTGCTCATCAGGCTTTCTATATGCAAGGAAGTCAAGATCAGAGACGAGAGAACCATCACAGAGTTTGGGAATATTGTTGCCAGGCAGTAATCTTCTTTCTTCCGGTAGCCGTGTTAGCCAAGTGTTAGTTCCAGTTACCTGGTTTCCCTTGTCCATTAAATTGCTAAGTGTTGGTACTCTGATAAACAATCTATCTATATTGTAGTCATGGCATCTTATGATATCAGCTCTGATTCAAAAACATCCAAGTCCTTTAGGAAACACTAGATTCATAAGCTCTTAGGAAAAGAGTCTCAAGAACCCTTATATGACTCCAAAATCATTAGTCAGGATTTTGATCCAAATCCTAATTGGTCTCTACCTGAGATTCCTCCTGAAAATATTTACGACTTACTAATGTTCAAGTTCAAGTCTGCAAACTTGATCCATTATTGCTCTACAAATGTGCCTATTGATATAGATAATCCTGTGTATCAGATTCCTCTAGATAATCCTGTGTATCAGATTCCTCTCCTTCAAAGAGAAGATGTTGAATGGGGTTTAGAACATGGATATCGCTATATATATCTTGGTCTTATTGGTGTAAATCCATTGGTACGTCTTGGATTGAATGTTTCATGCCTATCTTGTGTCATCGACTCTAGACACAATCGGTTCCAAGACGCTTTAAATGGAGGTTTCCAAGCTCCTCTTCCTAATGGCCCTGTTTGGTCTTCTCTTATTCCTCAATATTGTCCGTCTCTTGCAGACCCAAGTATAAACAGTACCTTGCAAGCCTATATACAATTCTCTGGCTTTGATATGGTGGTAGGATCTGAGATATCTCAATTAAAGGCTATCATATGTTATAGATTTGTCTCTACAACCATGCCTCCTATAAATCCAAAGCTAAATCAAAGAATTTTAAAGGAAGGTGTGATTATTGGCCCTGGAAATGTTAACCCTCTCACTCCAGGCTTTGCTGAGCTTACTTTCCTTGAAGAATGGTCTGCAGAATATCATCCATTATCTGAATGATATGGTTCAAGTTCCTTGCAACCTACAAAGCTTGAAGTATCACATACTATTCATGGTCCTGCAATTCGTCTATCCAAAAGCCAGTCTCATTCGCCTGCAAGTACAACCTCTCCTATATATACTCTTCATGATCATTTGCGTAGCCATAAAGTTTCTAGTTTTTCAAACTATAAATATTGCAATGCAATTCACACGTCCTCTTCTCCTGTCTATCATGTAAATCCTAGACCTTCACTTGTTGTCTTTTATCAAAAGTTTGGTTATAACCTATGTTGCAGGAAACGGGTACGAAACGTTGAAACGCGTTTGGTACGGCCCTGAAACGTGTTTCAGGCTGTACTGCCACGTTTCACGAAACTGAAACGTGGCCAATACGGCCTGAAACGCGTTTCAGGGCCATACGACTCACGTTTCAACTTTTTACTTTTGTTTTTTTTTTTAATTTAGTTTCTTTTCTAATTTATTTTTAGGTTATCCTAGTGACTTCTAGTTGCTTCTAGATGTCTGTCTAACGTTATAAAAGTGAACTTTTGCCCTAACGTTGATATGCAGTTCATGGTAATGTTAAATTCTTAAAGTAAAAGTGATATTCTCCTTTATTTTTCATTTTCATCCTTTTACTTAAATTTTTAACATTGCCATAAAATGACTCAGGATGTTTGAGAGTGGTTTCACCCTCATTGGATTTCATATGGAGAAAGTAGAATTTTAGATCTCACTCAAAATCCAGCAAACTTATTTGTTTTTCAGGATTTCAAGATTAGGGGGATTACAATGTTTCCATTGGATTTTATCATGTACTAGGGTATGGAACTTGTATTTAATCAAGAGAACCAAGCCCTCTATGCAGGGGAGACTCCCAATAATGAAAAGCATGTAGGGTACTAGGGTATGAAACTTGTATTTAATCAAGAGCACTAAGGTCGTTCGACTATGTAGGAAACTCCCAATCAAGCACGAGACAAGAAATTAGAAATTTCTCGTGGCTGATTTTGGATATTTTTATTTTCATTATGTGATCATTCATGAGTAAATGTGATGTAAATTTAGAGACTTAAAGTTTATGCATTGACAATTGACAATTTTATCATAATGTTATAAATTAGAATGTATCATATATGCTTTATGATTGCACATATTTCTTAAATGTCCTAAAATAATATATATATATATATATAAATATATATATATATATATATATATATATATATATATATTCGCGTTTCCCCGTTTCCAAAATTTGGGGAGGTCGCATTTTGTATCGCTTCCCGTTTCGGGAGCTCGTACCCGTTTCCCTATTTCGTGCAACTTAGGTTATAACTTATCCTATTATTGAGCATAATGGTCAACATGCTGATTGCCCTGAATGTCTTGCTCTAGCCTCACCCCGTGATATCAAACAGTTTAAATTGCCTCGTGAATCTGTTGAGTCCACTGAAAAACATGTCCTTCCAGAAAGAAGATTGCTGCCTGGCAACACTATGCCCAAATTCCGTGATGGTTCTCTCGTGTCTGATCTCGACTTCCTTGCATATAGAAAGCCTGACAAGCAGTGTCCAGAAGCAATGGTGAGATTACAGAATTTTGGCAACTATCAGTTGACTTGTGTAGCCCAAAATCTTGATGATCATCATCAAGAAGTATTAAAGCACATGCTCATATTTTCAGTTTACATGATAGGCTGAATTCCATGCATTCATAATGTTTCAGTCAGATATCCACTATTCTAGTAGTAAATGACTTGAAATACAACCAGCATAAAGAATCTAGTGAAATAAGCTCTCCAAAGTCAATCGATATGGAAGAGTTTAACAAGAACATTTTCAAGTTGAATTTTGATGATAAGCTTTCTGCTTCTACTTCTTATATATCTCTGAAAACTGTAAATAGTTGATTGTCAGAATATGAAAAAGCTGTACAGTTCGCAAAAGAAAAATTTGAGTTAGTGATCAAAAAAATTGAAGATGATCAACCTGAATCCTCGCGTACAAAAAGACCTAGAGCAGAATCCACTACTGCTTGGGAATCATGGTGCAAAGCTAAGTATGATAATCTCAAAAATGGTCCCAGTTTCAATAAATTTCATTCTGAGGAATGTCCCATAACAAATCTTGATTGTAAAAGTCAAGAAGATATTTTGAATGCATTAAATTTCTTGAATGCTTGGGCACAAACTCAGAAATCCATAAACAAAGTTAAATTGTCTGATATTGCATAAGAATAACTTGGGGATTTCAAGGAAATTTGGGAATCTGGTGGTCCAGATTGAAAGAAAGTGATAAACTGAGAATCATCAGTTCTGAATTTCCTGTTGTTGAGCTTTGTAAAGCAATATTGCATCAGTTTCATGGAGAAGTGCATGTAAATAGTCAACGGTATTCAGTTTTGTTTACGAGTCAAAGACTTTGTAATATAAATATGCTAGATGAGTATTATTGTACAATGCAGAAGCTTTTATATAAATCTCATTACCCACAGAATCCAGCATATCTGCAAAAGTATTTAGCTTCTATGCCTGGTAAGATCACTGAACTGGTCCGTCAATCTTTTGAGAAAGAAGGGATAGATATTGAGAAGCTGTCTTTAGCTGGTCTGCATAATCATATTGTACATACCCTATGTCACAGGGTTTGGGTTCAAAATTTGGTGAACCCAAAAAAAAAAATCAAATTTGTTCAGGTTCGGCGAACCTGATAGTCGAACCTCAAATTCGAACCTCAACGAATTCAAACCTGAAGCCGAATTTTATTTTATTTTTTCTTTTTTTGACATTCGAGGTTGAGTTCAAGTTGTTTTTGTCAGTTGTTTTAAAGTTAATGAGAAAAACCATGGGCAGCACATGGTTTTCTCTTGTTTTGCTTTCCTCCACTTAGTTTCTTGTGGTGGCTACTGGTTTGGCTTCATTTACCATGGTTGTCAATAGATTTTCACAAGCCAAGTTTAGTTTGGGTACACTCGCTCTATTGTGCTCAGTGTTGCCATTGTGTGTTGTATTGTCTGCAATTTCCTGAATTCAATTTCTAGATGCTGCTTGTCCCCATCGCCCAGAGCGTGAACTGAATAGTGGTCGTGATTTGTGGCTTGTGGGTGCTCACTGCTACTCATATAGCTTTATTGATTGATTTTGTTTTTTTATTATTTTATGTCATATATATATATATATGTGTGTGTGTGTGCGTGTGTGTGTGTGTGTGTGTGTGTGTGTGTGTGTTGAAAAATATGTATAGTTGAACTTAATGTCGAACGAACCTCCTCGGAAAATTCGAATTCAAATCGAACTTAATTGTTGTCGAACTCGAATTTGAACGCGAACCATGTGACATAATACATACCTTAAAGCAAGCTTGTCTTCGAAGGAAAATGCAGAATCAATCAAGAAACATCTTGGCTTTAATTCTCAATTTTGTGATATTTTTCCGATAATTACAATTTTGGATGTGGCAAGGAAGAGCAGCGAAATAAAAAGTTTTGTTCTGATAATACTGATTGTGGTTGTTCAAATTGCAAAAAGAAATCCAGAGACCAGAAATATCCTGCTACTAAGAGAAAAAGTTTTAGACCAAAGAAAAGATATTTTCAAAAGAGAAAACAAACTTCTACTACTCAAAGTTCTTGTTTCATCTGTAGAAAGAATCAGGACATTGGGCAAACAGATGTCCAGATTGAAAGAAGTCTAAGATGTCTTCAAAATTATTTGATATTTTTGCAAATTGCTATAATCCTTGTGAATGGGAACATGTATTTGATGTCTTCAAAGTTATTTAATATTTTTGCAAATTGCTATATTTTTTAATTGTGCCTAAAGATAGGTATAAAACCAGCTTTGTTGTCCCACATCGGCAATATCAATGGAAGATTATGCCTTTTGGGTTGAAAAATGCTCCAGCGGAATTTCAGAAACGTATGGAAGATATATTTGGCCAGCTTGATTTTGTAATTGTGTATATAGATGACTTGTTAATCTGTTCTTATGATTTGAAGCAACATAAGAAACACCTAGAAATTATATATAAAAAGGTGTTTGATCATGGTCTAGTTTTGAGTAAATCAAAAACAATTTTTGCCCAAACAAAAATTGAGTTTTTGGGATTGATTATTGCTGAAGGTAAAGTAGAATTGCAAGATCATGTCCTAAAGAATTTGATGGAGTTTCCAGATGATATCTTATAGATCAAAAGAAACTGCAAAGATTTCTTGGAAGTCTTAATTATATAAGGCAATTCTACAAGAACCAAGCTAAAGATGTTAGACTATAGCAGAAAAGATTGAGAGGACAAGAATGGACTGATAGGATGACTACTGCTGTCCAAACAATCAGGCAAAAGATTCAACATTTGCCCAGTTTAACTCTGCCTGTTGAAGGTTTAGCCTTCATACTTGAAACAGATGCTTGACATGAAGTTTGGGCAGGTGTTCTCCTGCAGCAACATTCTAATAGAGAAGAGGTATGGTCTTATGCCTCTGGATCATTTTCTGATGTTGAAGTCAAGTACTCTTCATCTCATAAAGAGATCCTTGCTGTTAGGAACAGTATCAAGAAATAGAGACTTTACCTTAAGCCTATACATTTCAGAGTCAGAACAGATCTTAAGCATATGAGTGGAATATTGAAGAATAATAGATTATTAGAACAAGGTAACAATTGTGTTTTGAGATGGAGCCTCTGACTGGATGGGTATGATTTTGATATAGCTTATAAAAAAGATGAAGAGAATTATTTGGCAGATTTGTTAACTCGAGAAGCAGTCAGGGAAATTAAGGCATTTGATTGCCCAATCTCTAGTTGTTACAATTCAAAGAATTCTGCTTCAAGTTCTTCTGCTCAGTTGCATATTGTTTCATTATGTAGATATTGCTTTACCACTTTCCAGGATGAGAACATTATACAACAGATTAAAAGTCTGCCAGATACATGTTATGAAAAGATAGTCTCATTCTTAGCCAACGGAGCAGACTCGTACTCTCATCTTATTTCTTATATTGTTCAATCTCCAGTAATGTACCAAGGAGTCTGCAAAACAAACAACATGGGATATATAGTAATTTATGATCCATGTATTCAGTTTGCAGATTTCTGCCATATTTGTATGTTTGCCAGGTCTCAGTGAAGCATTGAAATTATGTTTGAATGTGGAGATGTCTGCAGTTCCTATTGGTATGGATATTTTAAAATCCTCCTGTATAAACATTGTCCAAGAGATCACTATTTTCCAGAAGTACCAGGACATGATTTTGTTGATTATCTTAGAGAAGAATTGCATGAAGGTGCTCCCAGCAATGCTTGGTTTAGCTTTCAGCTCACATGTCTACAAATTGATCTGAACCATGATAACTGGTTTCCGCCTTCCAGGTTAACATACAAGTTGAATACTTGGTTTTATGGAGATACTCCCCATAATAATGATCTTATTCCATCACTTTATGGATCTTTTTTCCCTTGCTTTTCTGCATTACCCCCACATGCTGAACCACATATGACACCATCCCCTGAACATCTGTAACATGCACCCATACCTTGATGGAAGCCGTGGTGGACACTCGCCTGTGAAAGTGTCGTGATATGTACATATTTTGACTCTTTGTTTTCTCGTGGGCTTTTGTACAAAAGTATCCACTGTGTAATCTTGTCAGTATTGTCGGTTCTCACAGGCTTATCCTGATTCCTGAAAGCATCTCCTTTGTACTTAAAAGTAAAATTGTCGGTTCTAGTGGGCTTGTCCGAAAAGCATCCACAGTGTACAACAATTCTCCACTATCTCATATGGGAATCTCTTTAAAAAGTAGTCTGCGCATGCCTTATCTAATTGTCCTTAGACAGTAGATGCCTGGTATTATTGTCCTTCAGCATCTTGTGTGTCTATCATGCCGAATCTTGTTACCAGCAATTGTAAGTACCTATGTTACCGGATACTGGGTCTTAGGTTTATATAATGACCACTCCTCTCCAATTTTGATCATCAAAGAAATTCGGGACAGAATTCTGAAGGAGCAAAGTCAAGGAAGTCAAGTTTGTATTGCAACCGGTCCTGTAAGTCAGTTCCATAGCTCTGACATAGAGCCTAGATGTTCTATGCATGAATATTTGGCACTTCAAAGTTCAGAGGAGGTCAATTCAGGCATCAAAGACCAGGATAATTTTCCAGAGGGCCAGAGAATCACTTCCAGGAGCAACAACAGGCAGGACATCTTTATCAGAGGTAGATTCAGGGAGTGTGTGTCAGCGTCTGCGCAGTGGCCTGCGCATGGGTCTTGGATAGCCATATCGAGTGGCCAGATTGTTGCCAGATTGCTTGTGGAGAAGGGAAAATCTCCCTTAATAATTTTTGACAGTTATTTCTCATGAGAGGATTGCCAATTTGGCATCCAAAAATTGTACTCTGAATTTTTGCTGCTGAAGAATAATAATAAAACCCTTATCTGCTGCTGAAGAATAATAATGAAACCCTCATCTGCTGCACTGGTTTTCCCACATTGGGTTTTCCGGGGACATTTGTCCAAAAATAACGGTGACAATTTTATTGTGTGTGTGCTCTATTTTCTCAGTTCCAGTTTTTGTTTCCGCGGCTTATTTAATTTTGGTGAAAATTGCAGTTGTGATTTTATTCGTTGTTTGCTGTAGCAAATAAATTGCACTTAATAATAATCAGTTAGAAGAATAATTTCCAGTTGTTGCAATAGGTTGAAAATTTCACATCCCACACATCTTTCTTCATGATGGAGGCATACTCCACCATGGCATCCCTCCAAATCTGCTGACTCAGCCTCCTCGAAGCTAGTTGGCTGTCTCCACAACATCCGCTACATAGCCACCCAACCTCTTTGGTGGTCTACTCTCCCTCACTGATCACTTGGGTTTCCCCACTGTCTCATGTGCTTCCTTCAGTGTCTCACAAAGCCATCATGGCTTCCTCTTCCCTGAAGTAGCCTCCTCAACTAGTATGAGAAAATCCTCCCCTGTAGCCTCTCCTCCTGATGAGGATGCCCCTCGTGTGGTTTGTGGTGAACCTATCCTGTGAGACCCTATGTCTGGTGATCCTAAACTATGTGATCATGTCACCCCAGAAGTAGGTAATCCTCCTAACCCTGGTGTACCACCTGAAGATCCCGATACTTGTGGTGTGTCCCCTTGCTAAGGACCCTGCTACTCTACATGATCAACCTCCCGATACCTCCTTAAGGCCCTCTCCTCAAATCTCACATCCCGCCTCTAAACAACTTCCCTCTGCGCAGGAATGTATATGCGGGAGGCCTTGGTGGTCCCACTATAACCCACGAAGATACCTTTCTCTGCAATGGGTTCCAACTTCATCCTCTTCTGCTCAGGGACATGTGAATACGTAAGGCACCAGAAAATCCTGATGTGCCCAATCTCAAGCTTCTTCCCATAAAAAGCCTCCTTAGGAGTCTTACTCCCCAAGGCTCTATGTGGACTTCTGTTCTGAAAGTACACTGCGGTACAAGCCTCAGCCCATAAAGAGAAAGGTAGCTTCTGATCATGCAACATAGCTCTTGCTACACCCACTATCGCATTGTTCTTCCTCTCTGCCACACCCCATTCTGTTGGGGATTATAAGGCATTATGTACTCCCTCTTGATGCCCGCACTCCTACAAAACTCCTTCATCTCCTTGGAGGTATACTCGCCCCTGTTGTCTATCCTCAAGACCTTGATCTTCTTCCCCGCTTGGTTATCCACAAGAGCCTTAAACTCTTGGAACCTTTTGAAGACCTTCTTCCCCGCTTGGTTATCCACAAGAGCCTTAAACTCTTGGAACCTCTTGAAGACTTGATCCTTGGTATTCAGAAAGAAAATTTAGGTCTTCCTGGAGTGGTCATCAATGAAAGTCAGATAGTATTCATATAAACTCAACAATACATGAGACATAGGACCACACACATCAGAGTGTATCAAATCCAAAATGCTTGCTATCCTGCTATCACTACTTGGGAAAGGTGTCTTGGTGTACTTCCCAAAGCATACCCCCTGTGCACATCATGAAGCTCAGTGTTGAACTCAAGTAACCTAGTAACCATCTCTCTCAACAACTTGAAAGTTCCATGGTGCAAGTGGGCCATCCTCCTGTGCCATATCTCACACAAAACACTATTGTTGGTCTACACCACTAAGGCTCTGGTAGGCTAAAACATAAACTTGTAAAGCCTCTCACTACAAACTCCAATCACTCTAGCAAAAGTGGTATTGGATCCCCTAGGATATTTAAGCACTTGTCCTCCTCGGAACACCACTACATACCCCTTGTCCTCAACACTAGAGACTAAAATCAAGTTCTTCAGCCCTAGAACATAAATGACATATGTCAATTTCAAAGGTGGCAATTACTCCCTCTAAAAGGATATTGTCCCAACTCCTGTTGCTCTAATCTTGGAGTAATCTCCAAGCACCACCTACAAGTCAATGTCATCCTCTGTGAGACTCGTGAAGTACTCTCTCACTCCAGTCATATGGCAGATAGCTCCATTGTGTACAAATCAAACATTAGAAGACATGACACTTGTGGCAAGACTCACCACTAAAGCAAACTTTGTGTCAAACCTGGTGGAGAATTCATCCACCTCTATTGAAGCTGCAACGCCCTTCTTCTTCCCACTCTTGATGGGACATTGAAAGGCATAGTGACCCATCTAATTACCAGCAAAGCATCTCACTTTGCTCATGTCCTTCTCTTTGGCCTTCTGCTTCCCCTTCTGCTCCTTGGCCCCACTAGAAGACCCCTTCTTCACCTTTTTCTTACCCTTAGCTACAAGGGAAACATTCTCCTCCTCATCTACCCCACCAGGTTGGTTGTCATTCTTAACACTCCTCCTGGTCTCCTCCTAGATGAAATCATCCCACATCCTCCTCCAATCAAGAAAATGCTCTTTGGCAACAATGCCATCTATGAATCCATCCCATTGCTTGTGAAAACCATCCAATGTCGTCCTAACCAACTAGTCCTCAATGATAACATCTCCCACTACAACCAACTCATCTCTCACCTGTATGATCTTGGTGAGGTATGAGGTCACCATGTCACTCTTGGTCATTTTGGTATTTCTTAACTTCTGACGCAACACCATCTTCCTGTTCTCATTGGAGCTCTAGTGAAGTGTTACTAGGGAATTCCACATCTCATGGGCAAACTTCTTCCATGTCACATGAGGGAATAGGTGGTATTTAATAGCATGGAGAATGATTATTCTTGCCTTCACATTCTGCTTGTTGAAGTCTGCCAACTATACTAGATCAGTGAGAGATTACACTTCATTCTCTACAATATCCCACACCTCAACTTCCTCAAGAAGCAACAGCATTCTCTCCTTCCATGGACCAAAGTTTTCTACTCCACTCAGCGTATCTTCCACCCTCAAAACAATAGCCATGACCCTCTAGCCCAACATTGCTTCTCAATCACTGAAAAATAAAGGGACAAATAGCCTCCCTCTCAACCATTGTTCTCTGGTATATAACGCGGGTTTTATGCTTGTTGTAGGTTCACCATATATCAACTAAAGGCTTACCAGCAACTCTGATACCATGTAGAAATATTTGGTTTCCTTGTAGCCCTAAGTTGATTTCAATTTCTTTGCATAAGGTTTAATGCCAACAACCCATTTCACATAGCTGATATGTAAACTTAAATGCAAATAGCAATTAAAAAACAAGAGTTGCCTCTACTTTTGTTTTCCTTTCACTTTACCACTAATACGAAAATAGACAAGCATTCACACATAAAATGAGACACTTATTTTTGGTCAACTTTGACCCTGGAAAAACCCATAAGAGGAAAACTAGTCTAGAAGAGGAGTTTATATTTCCAATCTTAGAGATTTAATTACAGCATTAAATAACTCATTAAAGGACTTATCTCTCATTTGATACTTATGCCAGCATCTAGAAATTGAGGCCGATGTTTGCCACAATTATGGACTTCTGCCTTGTAGCTTACTGTCGCCCAAATTGTACAGGCGAGATGCAACAACGCTCAGGATGGGGGTTGTCACTTTGATCCCCGCCCTCTTCGTTCTAGTTGTCTCCCTACAGTGGGCTATGGGGGTAGTCCCTATAAAATGTGAAGATGGAAGACTCGTCAACAACCAACATGTTAATTTTTGCAACTGCAGTCAAATTCCACTCTGGACAGCTCATATGATGAAAATAATAATTGCAATAGATTCCTCTTTTTGAGAGGACCAAAATCGACCTAAAGATCACCTTATTTGGACAAGTGAAAGTTGGTTTTTGAATTTATTTATTCACTCGTGTTTATTGGGTTAGGTTGGAACTAAGCACATGTTAAATTGGACAAGTCGGCCTCAACCCCAAGTGGACCCTTATGAAAGCCTATAAATATAAGGGACCTCAAGCTCATTTGGACACATTGATCAAGCCATCTTCTCTTCTCTTATTGTCTTGGTTCGCACAGGTCTGACGGAGGAAAGCTCATGCAAAGGGTTTGAAACTATAGGGTCGAAGCTCGCACTGATCTAGGGTTTTCTGATTCTAGACGTTAGCGCAGAACTGGGCATTTTAGTCCCTAGACACTAGCACAGTATGGTCCTGACAGCATCCAGGGAGACAACATCCAAGGAGACTTGGACGCTGACACAATATGATCCTGACAGCATCCAGGGAGATTTGGATGCTGCCACAATATGGTCCTGACAGCATCCAAGGTGACTTGGACGTTGGCACAGAGTGTTATGGGAGCATTCGGGAGGCTAGGGTCTTTGCTACACAATTTGGTCCCTGGACACACGCACAGCATGGTCCTAAGCGCATCCGGGTTGACATAGACGCTCGCACAGAAGCGTTATGAGAGCATCCAAGGTTTGAGGCAGATCTGGGTATGTTTGACCCTGAATACCCTCATCCAATTCACTTGGGAGCATCCATCTTTGTTATGGACGCAATGTTCAAGTTCTGCAGAGAGCGTCCAAGACTCTACTATAGACGCTCGCACAGCCCTCCTCCCTGCATCCGACACTCGAAGACGAGATTTCAGTATTCCGAAGTTTCGCTCAGTGACAACAGTGTTCAGCACAGTGACAGCAGTATCCAACAGCAACCCTCAGAATCAGGGTTGTGATTATAAGCATGATTAGATCTGTTTCATGGATATCATAGTTGTTTTGTTGCATAGATAAAGTTATGGATCATTGTACTCTCTTTTGTTGAATCATTTGATGACGATCTAAGAAGAAGAAGATTTGCAAGGGTTTTCCCCATAGTGGGGTTTGCCCTGGTCTCGGACCAATCTTGGTGTCTCTATGTGTGTGCATGCTTTTTTTCTATTGTTACTTTATGTTCCACTGCATTGATGATGATGATGTTGTTCGCTCTATATAATTTCATATGTTGATAAATAATGGTGTAGATTTGGATAATGTAATGATGATATGGGGTGAACTTAATGTATTAATGAAGAAATGCAATTATCAAAGCAAAAAACAATGTAGCCCTATGAAAAATTAACATGGTATCAAAGTTGGGCTAAAGAAAAGCCATGGAAATCACCCCAATGATGACACCTTTGATGGAAGTAAGAAGAGGATGGTGGCGACCTAAAAGAATTCTAGGGTTTGAAGAAAACCCTAGGCAACTTGATTATTAGAATTTGATGGATTCTATGAGGTTAAGGTTGGAGTGAAAACCCTGGTTTATGGAAACAATATGAGATTTGGATCCTAGCTGATCAATGTGAAGATGCTCAAGCACTTGACAAAGATTTGATGAAGCCCTAGATGGGATAATCCCTAGCAAACCTGGTTGGATAATTGAAGGCAATATTGGTATATGGACCATGGACATTGATGGCTCTTGATGATTGGTTCAAGAGGGAGAGTATCACCTCCCATTGAAGATAAGTATTTCTTGACTTATGATGCCTCTTACTTTTGTTTAGACCTATGGATCTGATGATTATGTTTATTGCTTGTACTTCCTGCATATGTATTTGATTATATGGATGTTTCTAACCTCCTTGATGAGATAGATCCTTCTTGAGGATCATTTGAAATGCAGGAAGGATGGCTAGAGTTGGAAAAGGTTAAAAGGCACTATATGAAAAGATGACAAAATGCTTCAAGCGGCCTATGTCTAATGAAAAAGGTGCACAGGTAATACCTCAAGGTATGCATGGTATGTTTCAGCTATTGGCTCAGTAAGCCCTAATGAATGATGATAATGTCTCTTTCTTTGATGGCTCATACATGCATATGAAAGTGACTTGGATCTATGTTTCCTATGATAAAATGATGCACCTGGTGTTGAACATTTTGATCTTCTTGAATTCTACGAGACTATCTAATATTGATACATTGATACACTTGACGATTAGCTAACATCCATTTGTTGGACATCTTGATTATATAAAGAAGGCTAGCACCTTGGCTCTAGTAAATTATACTCTTGATACTTGTCATGATGGATTTCATATAGTAGGATAGCTCATCGACTCCTATACACGACCTTGTTGATAATGCTTGTGATAAGCATGATGAAAGCATATGGAAAGAGAGATTGACACTCTCATTGTTTTGATAAAGTTTTATTGAATGACCTTACCTGATCCTATTGATCATGATAAGCATGATAACCTTGATGTTAGAGGCAATGGATAATATCAGTATCGATAAAAATATCAGCGAGGGCCCAGAAAACATCTTATCGACAATATTGGCGAAAATATCGGCAAATATCAGCAAGCATAAAAAATGCATAATATATTCATTTTTTTCATATTTTTAAACATATAAAGCAATAACAACATGAAATAAACACCTTGGCACATAAATATGAAGAAAGCACTGATATATATGATGTCCACTAGAAATGATACATCAAAGGCAATACCAAATCTTGTTGACCCCTGATAATTGTCCAATCAAGGTCTCAAATGTGGAGAACCAATACAAAATAACATCACGTATAAAAAAGTATATCATCATCATGAGTTATATGTAGCAAAACAAAGAAAACTAGCAGCTATCTATCTGAAATCAGTGCTCTCTCCCACCTTTTACAGGAAAACATGATGGGTTGTTTGCCAAGCCTGCCCCTAGCAGTAGAAGGCCCTAGCCCTAGCCCTGCCCCTAGCAATAGAAGGCCCTAGCCCTAGCCCTACCCCTGCGCCTAATGTCAAATAATGAGTGCTAGGTATGGAGCTGTGCTCTCCTATATCTATAGCAGATGGTGCTGATGTTGATGCTCCCACAGTGTCCTCCTCCTTTGCCTCCTGCTCCTCCTCCGAGTCCTCCTCCTCTTGCTGCCCCTGTTCTAATGGATCATCTGGCTCTAACCATGAAGGTGACTCCTCAAATATGGGCACCTCAGACTCCATCCTCCACTGAGACAATACATCAATATTGTCCAAGGAAATGGCATCTGGATCAATGGGTGCTTCTATTTGCTTCACTCGAAGTTGGATATTGTAATGCACATACACTAAATCAATGAGGCGTGCGAAGTCCAACCTGTAAGAGTGTCAAAAAACTAATGAGTCTTGACTCTTGACACTTAAGGGTCATAAATTAAAAATTAAAACTTAACAATAAATGTAATTACTCAACTGAAGGTTGAAGCTCAAAGTTATACCTGTTGTGCTTTTTTGAGTGTATTTTCTCAAATACACTCCAAATGCGCTCACACCTTGAAAAGCTACATGTTTGACTCTGGATTCTTATGGCCAATTTCTGCAAATTTGATGCCCTTGCACCATAGCTTCACCACCAAATATCTACAACAAAATAAAGAAATCAAAAACTTAAAACATAATTAAACTTTCAAATAAAAGTTACATAAGTGAATTTTAAAAATCTATAATTATGAGAGGAAATTCTAAATTGAAAATTCTAATTTCTATTGAGTGATGACTTGGCACTTACATGGCATGAAGAGGGTCCTTTCCCTAATAGCATCATCAAAGCCAAATAGGCCAACACAATCCCGATAAAATTGTATCTCACGATTGATTTTGCTACGAAGTTCAGGATCAGGGACCATCCTCTAAATATAGGAATGGAGCCCTTCCATCACCTCACCATCAAAATCAAAGGCGCATTTGTATGCAAATGTGAGGTTGAGGAAGAGTGTTGCTGCATGAATGGGTCGATGAAGCATCCATGTCCACTGACTATCAATCATCCCATAACATCGTATGCTTATCAAGCCCAGTAGAGCCCTTGTCTCCATAAGAAGAACGAATGTCCTCCTTGGCCCTATCCATGGCCTCATACAAATAAGCCATTGAAGGCTTCTCCCCATCTACCAATCTCAGAACCTTTACTATAGGTTCACTAACTGAGCATGCTTCTTCTACTCCCTGCCACAACGTGTCAGAGTACACCATTTTTGCAATGGCTCTCCCGTACTGTCTCCTATTGTATCTACAATCACACCACTCATCAGAAACAAACATTTGCTTCAACTCGAACTGGCATCGAAGCAAAGACTAAAGAGTAATAAAGTTGGTGGCAAAACGTGTGATTGCAAGACGCCGCAACTCCTTGTTTCTAGTGTACCTTCTCATGAGGGTAAGGACAAAAGCATGGTTATAAATAAACTTGGGGACGCTCCTAGCCATATCAATCATCTCCTTGATGAAGGAGAGTTTCCCCATATCTTCAAGCAAAAAATCCATACAATGTGTTGCACACGGAGTCCAAAACAATGTGTGGTGCCTCTCCATAAGTACCCTGCCGGCAGACACATAATTAGTTGCATTGTCTGTTATGACTTGTACCACATTCTGCACACCAATCTCCCGAATGAACCCATCTAACAACTCACATATCATTTGCATCTTTGATATGTGTTGATGCATCTACTAATTTAATAAACATGGTACCTTTAGGACAATGCACCAAGAAATTTAGAAGGGTCCTACCCTTCCTATCTATCCAACCATTAGACATCACTGTGCATCTAGAAATTTCCCATGTTTGTTTCAACTCAGCCAATCTAGAGTTGATGTCCTGCTTTTCTGCTTGAAGAATTGGCCCCCGCAACTCCTCATATGTAGCACTTTTGTACCATGGGCCCACAACAGCAATAGCATTACACATTGGCTGCCAAAATGGATTGGTTTTGGTGATGCTAAGAGGTAAGTCGCTCCAGAAAAGACACCTCCCTATAACTCTATCTGCTTCTTGCTTCTCCTTTTTTTTAACAATTGATTTTATGTAAGGTTGTGCTCCATGTCCTGTTCGTGGAACAAAAAATGATTACCTCGCACTAGAAGTAGCAGGTGATGCTGTGGAGCCCCTCCCACTACCCTCAACCTCAAAATCAGAAGAAGATATCCCAAAAGATCTACCTGCACGTTTGGCCTTGTTTCTTTTTGCCTCTTCCTTCTTTTTGTCTTTTTCATCAATTGCTTCAAGAGCTTTTTGTATCAGCTCCGAACTAGAAATTGTACAAAGCCCAACATCATGTCCAAGGAGTCTAGCCAGATGGTATTTCAATCCGGTAACCCCTCCTGTCATCCTAGTCCCACACAATTTGCATGATAGGTATGCCCGATTTGTCCCACCATAAGGCTCCCCATACTCCCAAAATGGGTCCAAGGCTTTTGGCATATTTGTAGTGAGCTAATTCAAACCTAGGGCACCCAAAAAACAAAAAATTAGAATTAGAGATTAAAGTTACTCCACCCATACACAAAAAATAATAAGTAATAACCACCTCATTTTACAAAATATTTGTTTTGCTATATTATTTGCAATATGAATTCAATGAAAAATGACAATAAGACAGTGCATTTGAAAATTAAAAAAATAAATGGAGTTTGTTGTCCAAATATGGAGAAAACCCTTGCATTCGTTCATGGGCATGAAAATCATAGCAATAAACAAACCAAAAACAAAAAAATTGGTAGGCAAAGAGGCAAGCAAGAATAACCCTAAATCTATCAAAAAAATCATTAACGTAGGGATTTTTTAGAGCATACATGTTAACGGAAGAAATGAAGATTGTCTCACTGCTCTTCAATCTTTGATCAACAAAAAATTCATAGTTGGTGTTGATAATGGCTCTTCAATCCTCAATTCCTCCTTGACAACAACCACAATGCTCTCCCCTTCCTTCTCCAACACTCGGAAAACAAAAATGAGCAAAAAAAATCAATAATTCCCTTTTCTAGCCACAACCCAGTCAGCCCGACGATATTTCATATCGTTGCGCGATATTTTCGCAAGATATCGGTGATATCTCGGAAATATCGCGATATTTTATTGGCGATATTTCAGCTCCCCGAAAATATCGCGATATTTCCAAATATCACCAATATTTCGGCAATATTATCAACGTTGGTTAAAGGTATAACTATGAGATTGATATTCTAGATCTCTTACTACCTGTGGTCATGTCTTGATGACATATAGTTAAACTAAATATCCTAACTTGATGGAGTAACTTGATAGAAAGTGTTATTGTGTTCATAATCTCTTAGATATGATGTTGAATCTATATGTTGCTTTGAGTCTAATCTTTGATGAAAGATTGATGTCATGATGTTGATAGCCATGATAGATATATGTTTATGATCTAATAGATCTGTTGTTGCTTGGCTCTAGTAGAGACAGGTTGATGACATAGTTTCCCAGTCGGAGGGAGAATCTCTTCTCAAGATTCTTACTCACATTAGTTTTTGCATTGTGTTGTTGAAGTATGATTTATGTGCATCTGACAATATTGATCTGCAGCAAAGTCTCAAATCTGAATCTTGTACAAAAATTAGGGTTTTTGCTCCGGACGCAGGCACAGCACTGGGAAATCTTGTCCCTAGACGCATGCATGCTAAGGCCGAAGTAGCGTCCAGGTAGCTAAAGACGCTCCCATGCTAACTTAAAGTGAGCGTCCAGGGGTTGACTACAGTTGACCATCATCTGAAGCTTTTTGAAGTTGTCTGAAATCTAAATCAAGGTGTCTCTGACATATTCTGCCACTATAATCTGATTTCTGAAGTTCCTGGGTTAAATTGTTGATCAATTTAAAATGAAGTATTCTACATGAAATCGAATGGTCACCTGGAAGATGTCAGTTCCATAGATATGTGCAGATAACAAGATCTGGAAGTAGGAAAAGCTTGAATGTTTTCCATAACATGAACATGCAGACTGAACTTGTGTTTGCAAGTAACCGGGACATACGTATAGATATGTCACTATGTTTGTGCTACATGAGGCCGGCATGATTTGGCTAATTGATATAGATGAACAATGTTTTGTCATGATGCTTGACAATAACATTGAATCGATGATTGAGATATGCTTTGTGTTGGAAAATCAAATATATTATATTAGGGTTTGATTCTCCTTTCTTGATAATTACTTGTGAGAGTGTTGGCTTCTTTTACTTCTTTGTTATCTTATCTTGCATCAAGCAATTACCATATTATATGTGTATGAAGATCACAAAACAAGAGACACAAGATATAGGCACATGCCAGGGCAAAACCCCCCTCGAGGGAAAAACCCAATCAAGATAATTCTTCCTTTCAATGGTATTCTTTGAGACTCTTTACCCTATACCAAGACTAGACTTTCCCTCCACACCATATCAGCCTCCCAGATCTTCGACCCCTTCCAGCAACTTCGACTAGACAGCACCTTCCGACAACATGCACCTTCTGGCAAAAGCAAAATCTTAGGAGACTTCGATCTCCCAACCCAGACCACGAAGCAGAGAGAAAGAGAGAGGCACCAAAAGTTCGATTTTCTTCCTCTCTATAGACTTCCCCAAACTCGCACTTCTTTCGTCCTCCCGGCAACAGACTTCGCACTTCTCTAGCTCTTCTTGAGATATCAAATTTGCTTGAGAGTGAGTGGTTCAAATGACTTCGACCTCCTTGAATATATAGGCTTCTTGTGGGTCGAATGGGGATCCTTGGGTCGAATGGGGATCCTTGGGCCGACTTGATCTCCCTTAGGCTGACATGATGTGGAGGGTAAATAATTCATATTTGACTTGATACAAAACCTTTTTACATGTTTCGAAAGCCCAAGAAGGGTCTCTTTGAATGTACAATGACTCTATAAACTCAATATTAATCCTAGGAGTCCACAATGGGG